>DWEE01001805.1:0-12558 GCA_018245755.1 Parelbella macleannani
GAGGATAATGGATAACAACGCCCTCTACTTCTAGTAGGAACTTACTGAGAACTGAGACAGCGTAATTTTGTCTCTACGCGATAGATGGTAGCACATGAGACAGATTTAGGTAATATTATGATCAAAAGAATGCTTAGAATTACTCGGTGCGCTAAAATATTTTTTAACAATATCAATTTTTTATTCATAAAAAAAAAAATTTCCCCTTACATTTCTTTGCCACGTTAAACAATAATGAAAAAAAGAAAACATTAAAGAAATAGAAATTTGGTAAATTTAGTTTTACTGAACTAATTGGTGCGCCGAAGATTTTTAAAAAATGTCGATGTATCAATTTTACGATATCTTATGGCGAAAAACGGAGTTGAGAATTTTATAATTTGACAATTATGAAAAATCCTGTGGCGTGCACTTATGGATTTTCCATACCTTTGTTTTGATTTATTCCTTTTCTGAGGTACGAGGCCCTTTTGCACCGCGAGTGTCTACATCGTCCACACCTCACGCCGCCTCTAACTGTAAACGATATAATATAATACTGTCTTGATATTTAATCGCCATGTCCATTGATGATAGTGAAACTTGCTATCTAGCAACCGCTTGGCAATTCCTCTATAATCCAATTTTTCTTTACGTCAACGTTCGTCCAGATACGGACGGTCTGAAATCTATAGGAATTACGGTTGAAAGATCTCCATTACCGCCATACGCGGTAGATTTTTCTACAACTGGTAATATGTTTTTGGAATATTGGTGAGTTTTTACGGTTCTTGCTCAAAGCCTCTATAGAGTTTCCGTATCCAGTATTCCTATAGCAAAATCCTTAATGAACTTCCATTAATTAAAATTGGTGTCCTTAGTAATGTTTCTTTATTGCCATTTCCTCCAATTAAATAAATCGATTAAAAATCCTTCTATCGATTAGGTACTCCAACCTTAAACAATAAGTACCTACAATTGGATGATGACAGTGAAATTTATAAGCTTTTTAAAAACGTGAATTAACACTCCTTGGTTCTGTAGCCCTTGATGATTTATTAGCTTCTCAAAATGTCTAAAGTACAACAGGAAAAGAAAATCCTGTCTATTTTGTATTCCATACAGTTTCCTCTTCATTAACAAACATTTTACTTTTAATACGTCGAAAATATTCTGACATGTACATTTATAGTAAGTACACTACGTAATGCAATAGTCGTTGCACTGCATGTGTTCTTTTTCTGAGTGTTTAGTGTTTTTGTAAGTACGATGAATAATCTTCGCACATAATTATGACACCAAACAGTTCTCTTTCTCACGCTTCAGTCCGTATGGCTAATAATTAATCATTGCAACAAGTGGTTTTAAGAGATAACTAGTCGCAGATTAGAAGCTAATGTATTTCATTCAAAATGTAGATATACGAACCTTTTGCATGTTGGATTATGTGTGGTTATCAATCCAGAATGTTCTTTCGAGTACTAAGACGTTTATTAGATTTATTATGAATTGAGATAGGCTGCACACATATCACAGGTTTTGACTATTACTAAGTTTGAATAGAAAGGATTTCTGTCAAGGACAAACTGTTTCATTTTGAAGTCGACCCAAAATGTAGTAATTATCATGACATTGACTCGTCGGCGAGTCGTGCGAACAATAGACGGACAAGTCGCAACAATGGACCAATAAAAATTGAATAATTTCTCACATATTTTAAAATAGTATTTATATTACTTTAATACCAATAACAAATAACCGAACATAAACTATACTGTCCGTATGCGCACGCACTTTTCGTACGGACAATTAAACAATTGAGATTACAGCACGAGTATGTGCAGAAAAAAGATTTTCCGTTTCAGATAATAAAGTGACAACAATGGTGGTGTTTGCGTAAGGCGTTCGCACGGCGAGGACGTGAGTGGGGAAATATTTTATATAGGGGACCCAAGAGCTCGGGCGCGACGTATCGCCGTCATGCCTCTGCGGCTGCCCCAGCGAGATGAACCTCCTCATACTCTCCGTACTCTACGCGTATTTCACAATAGTTGGAGCAACAAACTCGACACAAGTATCAGACATTGACTCTTCGAAAAATGCCACCAAGGAAATCCTGAAAGCCAGCGAAACAGCGGACCCCACGAAAGTCGAGATCGTCAAACAGATTCGACGTCTTAACGAAGATGGTTCTTACACGATTGGTTATGAAGCAGACGATGGTACGTTTAAAATAGAAAGCCGAGACGTCCAAGGCAACGTTAAAGGTACATTCGGCTATATCGACCAAGATGGTGAGATTAAACGCGTGACATATACATCGTCGGGTGACAGTACGCCTGTTCCGGTTACAACTACTACTACTCCGAGCACACCGATGATGGTCGTAAGAGTAAACAAAACGGTGTCATCAACAACAAGAAGACCTTTAGCAACAGTCGTGTATCCAACTAGATCGAGTGCAACAACAAGAGGAACTGTAATACAACCGATTCCTAGAAGAAGAACGGGTTCCACTCGATCTCCTTTGAATACTGAGACAACAACTGAACAAAAAAACGAGGAAACTACGAGCAGTGTAGTGAACCTCTATAAACAAAAAGATGATATTGTTAAAACCCGAACCCAACTCTCGAAACCAGTGCCAGCCTCGGGGAAAGACGACTTGATACCTAAACAGACTACCACGAAATTACCACCAACAGTAAAACCAGTGTATGAAGATATAAAAGAAAATTCTCCTGAAAACAAAAACGCAATCCGGCGTGAGTTAAGTGGGACAAGTCCAAACCCCCACATGGTGAGTTTACAGCAGTCCATGGGAGACGATTCTACTGATGTCTACGGGAGTCATCTTTCTCTTGGTACGGTACGTCCATTATTTACTACTACAACTCCACGTGCAAGATTAGTGCCTATACATTCCTTAGTAGCAGCGAGGCAGCAAATTCATCGCCAGTACCAAGAGTTACCGCAGGAAGCTGATGAAACAACGGTAGAAGCTAGTACAGGACGAGTTTTTGATCAGCAGACCATTCTAACATCTACTGCTATTCCTGTAGTGCATATTCCTCTTCAAAGAGACCCTGACGATAGATTATACCATCAACAGCCTATATATCACCGTCCAACAGCAACAGTCCAGTTCCGCACAGACGAGTACTTGAGAGACAATCCGGGAGCTGCTGTACCCATAGGTAACCAGCGGCCCTTTCTCCACTACGAATATCAGAACAAAGTATTGGACCAGCAGTTTTTGAAGGAACCAGGCCATAGCCAGCTAAAAGCCCCAGCACCCGAAGCAACTTCCGTTCCTTACGAAGTGAGACCAGTTACAAGAATAATACCGATACCAGTAGACGAGCGAGGTGTTCCAATCCAAAATTATCAAGCGAGATTCGTCAATCCCTATAGAGCCCCGCCACCTCTCTTCCAGCGCTATGAGCCCATCGATGACGTGCCTCGCATATCAGCTCCTGTGAGTACAAGAGATCTTAAACGTTTACTTCATATTCTTATCCTGAGGCAGGCAAAACTGCAATCTCTGATGGATCAAATGATTCCGTATCAGTCTCAGCCAGTGTACAGACAGGAGTATGACTACAATCGGCAGCAGCAGAACTATCAAGATGATGACCGATATGATTATAGATACGACCAGCAATACAGGCAAGACGTTTATCAAAACCAGGTCTCCAATTACGATAACCAGCAGTACGAGAGCCAGCGCTACGTTCCACGTCGGCGGTACTCCCGTCCTTACGATAGTGCTGGAGCTGCCTCGAACCACATAGACGATATGCCCGAGTATTTACCAGTAGAAGTGAGGGAGGCATTACTTCTGAAGATGCTTATGCTCGCAATTAGTCCAGATTACATGCCGACTCCAGCGCCAGCAACGGAACTAACAACCGCTGCTCCTCCAAGGAAGCAGGTGAGAAACGTTCAGGTTTTAGGAGAAGAAGGTTCCACCAATGAAAACAAACCAGTACAAAGGCATTAATAATATAAACATTTTAGTAGTTAACAAAGATATTTAAATGAGGCTACCCGAGTACCTTTAGTTCTAATAGATGATAATGTAAATATGTTTACCACGGAAGCTGTAGTAATAAAGTTTATTATAAATACTATTTTAACGTACTATTCTTATTTTTCGCAAATATAGAAAGCCATAATCTACAATCTTACGGGGACGGGACAAGCTACTAATAGAATATTAATTTTCAATTTCCTAAGCATAATTATCATGATTCAGTACTACAACGCTATGATAGAATTATGTGGGTACATTTTAAAATCAGCAGTTACCTTTCGACTTGTTACAGGGTTTTATATATCCAAGAATTTTTAAACTATTTAAACTTTTATTCAGCCAACTACTCTTTATATATGTAAGTCATGTCGTCAAGTATATACGAGTATGTATGTATGTACCTTATACCTTGGATATTACACAAAAGTCTTTATAAAACTTTTTTTTTTCATCGTCTTCAAGTCTTTGTACAGATCAGTTATAAACTCTGTCATATCCCAAGGTCATGTCAATTGCACGCAGACATCACAATGGTTAGCCTTCACGGCTATGACTCTTGCACGATAAGGATAGGCAGAAGGCATAAACAATATAGCGATTATAAGAATCGTAGTTTATGGCCTTTAAAATCAAACACAGACTAAAATTTAATATGTAAAGTATTATACTAATGAATTAGATTGATATATAATAAACTAACCATGCACTGTATCGAATCATACAACCGTTTAAAAATTAGACAGAGGAAATTTAACATACTTGCTTCCAAACTTCCTGTCTTTATATGTAATATAACAAGGATCATTGATTATTTGTCCACTTAGATTAATTATTGTATTACAGCAAGGATTTTGTTAAGAACGTTCCTAACATTAAGTTATGTATCTACAATAATATCGTACGTTAAAGGGTTTCAGTATCATTTTCCAGATATCGTAGTCTCTAGCAAATACAACTCAGCTCATTAACAAAAATGTACACATCTTGGAAAGCAAGATATTACAAACTAAAACTAGCGCTGGACTGAACTGAACCGAAACTGACAAGTGGAGTTCGTATCGCCATGAACTACTGACAAAAGACTACCAATAAAATCGTTTGGCACCGATAGAAACCAACAAAGATAATTTTACGCGGTTTTCACAAGTCTTTTATGATTAATACAAAAATTTGTATGATTACACCATCACCGCCCATACGGGTTAGACAAAGAACACCGAGTGCCAAATATTTCGATTCTAATATACCTCACGTTCTACATTTATCAAACTCCGTGAAGTACACAACTCTCCACCCTACAGGAATTAAATGTCATTATTATGAATGAAAATACCTACTACCAAATGTCTACGACCTGTTCCAAGCGTTCTGACCGTTTCAATTGTATTCACATTACCCGAAGGCCGCGTTACAACTCGATCTCATTTATGTGAAATGCAAATATATTAAAGCTGCAATCAAATCTAAAATAATTACATTCGCCTTACATAACTTGGTGGGAAAATAAAGCACATATGTTCAGAGGTAAGAGGCAGGCATTGTTATTGCGCCCATGGGAAACCGTCCCACGGCCTCATGCAGCTCGGTTAAAAAACTCCATTTATAACAATAGCGCGCTGTCGGGGAAACGTATTGAGTAATGCTTCTGGGATCCTAATGCCATATGGGACTGTTATGGCTTATGTGACCTTGGCCTGCTAATTTTGTGTTATTGAGTAAATTGATCGCCATATACGCAAAGTGGGTAGCGGTAGTTGAATACGAAGAGCTGGAGAGCGAGCTGAACGGTATACTGTTGGAGCGGCCTGAGGAAAGGGCTGAGAATGAAGATGTTGATAAATAAATAGTTAAAAAATAAGAGGTATTGAATAAAACTTTGGTTTCTCAATATTGTAACACTCTGTTCATAACGGCTGAAGCTAACACGTGGTATTATTTTCTGAAGCAAATGTTATGTCATTCGCAGAGCCTACCACACTACTTTGACTTGGGCACTCTTAAAAATACAGATCATGTATAATATGTATTTACAAGTTACCTATATTCTGTTTTTAATACGTGCATATCTTTGACCTGTGGATATTTTTAGTCCACTATATCAATATCGTGATGAAGGTCCAGAAATTGGATATAATGTATTGTATTGTATTATATTGTATCCTCAAAATTATTTTTACCCATTAAGATAAAACAGTACCGACTTTTTCCGATTTTCTTATTTTCACATTATATCCTGAATGGACAACAGATGTTATTGAATATAGGATGAAATCGTAAATTATCTACACTTACTAATATATATGTCTCCTTCATTTGGGCTCGAGAATAGCTAGAGAATTCTGAGGAAAATTTTTTCAATGTGCATGGGTTCGAGGTACCAAGCTGTGACTGTTCTGAAGGTTTTTTGTACCTCAGAAGTTAAGATAAGATTTAATAACTGTTGTCTAAATATTGACCAATTCATCAAAAGCGTGCATTAGTAATTATAAATACATACATATATTCTTTTATAGGCGTACTATAATTGGACGAGGTGATGTTGATGATTTTATGCAACAAAATATTGGCCACTACCAATTGTTATATTATTCCGATTAAAATTATTCTTTATTAACTAATAAATTTAGTTGACCTATTACTATATTGCAAAGTGACACTGCTACAATATAATGATGTTAGCCTTAAAGTCCAAGAAATATTATTAAAACAACGAAAAAATATAAAATTTGAATTTAATTAAAAATACACTACATATTTACAAAAAAAAATAATTATTCCGACTAATAGGATCCAAATGTGATATCATGGAGGGGTGCGGAGTTCCCTTTGGGCAGGGAGTATTCCTTGAGCAACTGATCCAGCATGGAGTAGGGTTGACTCCTTTGCTGTTGGTACTGGTTCGCCGGGGGGAAGTGGGGTTGAGCGGGCGTCTGGTTATAGTCCTGATACTCGATTTGGGGCTTAGGGGCGAACTGCTGAGGCTGGGGCGCCGGCCTGAACTCCTGCTTAGGTCTGTATTGTTGCTGGCGAGGCTGGGGCTCTGGGTTGAAGAAGTTATCTTCTATTGGAGAGGGAGCGGCTCCGGCAAAGAAGGCGGGCTGAAATTAAACACTTACCTTTAAAAACGATTTAACAAAAAAAATTAAAAGATATTATTGAATGTTGCGCTGAGAGATTTACAAATCAATAAAATTATTATTACCTTAGGAGGCGCAGGCGCGCTTTGTGGGGCGCGGTACTGCTGCTGCGGCTGATGTTGCGGTTGGGGCCGGTATTGAGGTTGCGGGGCAGGCTGCGGGCGGTACTGCTGCTGTGGCTGGGGCGCAGGGGCGCGGTATTGCGGCTGCGGGGCCGGGCGGGGCGCGGGACGGGGCGGCGGGGGCGCGGGGTCCTCGTAGTCGTAGTCTACTGACTGAGCGGGCGGCGCACGGTACTGAGATCTGCCGCCTTGGTGCTGCAAACGATATTGTTTTGTAGCAAATGATATACATGTATGAAGATATACATACATGAATAACCAGAGAAAGAATTAATAAATGTGATGAGTGCGCAAGTTGTAAAAGTTACTTATTTTCGCCTCAAGGTCTAAAGAAACGAATCTTCATATAAAATATATTTTACCTACCCTATTTTACCTTTGTACAGTTGAAATTTTCTACAATATACCCCATAGAAACCACAACTGTTTATGACAATGTCAAGAAGGCTTTCGAGCCCTGACGCAAAGCCTCGATATTTATGTTTTATTTATTTATCTATACTTCATTCTACCATTAGAAACTTAGATAGTTATATAAAAGGCGGACTCATTACTTAGACTTAATAGTAAACTCTGCCAGCCAACCTTTTGGCTATGGAGAAAAATCTATATGATATAACTATAGCCGACGTAGTATTGCCTTGATAAATATAAGAGCAATGAACATTTACTGGCTCTCATACAATGAGTCGACGATGCCTCACTATTATTCTAAGGTTCGTAGCTTGCTACGGCGTAGCAACGAGATAATTTTAAAGACTGCAACACAGTTATACGTTATATGTATGTATATTTACGAATATAGGGGAAAACTTATCTGCAACAATGAATGTTTGTGGTTTGATACAAATTATTGTTGAACGTAAATAAGTACTCTGCCTGTATAACTTATAAATTATAAAATGTCAAAACTTGTAGCCGTGGGCAAACTGTGGGCATATAGCCCTGTTGCGAAGTTCGATCGGAAGCCATCTCTTAAGTAAGAGTAGATTTGATTAGGATAAAGTAAGGGTCATGGATAGATGAAAAATCAAGTTCTTACGCTGCTTCTAGAGTCTTCTAGTATTTTATAAACCTTGCATCTGAAATATGCTACAATTACCTGCTGCTTGCTTGGCCTCAAGCCTTCTTCGCGAGTTGACTCGTCAACGAGGGTGGGAGGGGCCACGGTGATGCCCTCACCGGCTGGCTGGAACCCATACTTGTTGGCACCGTACTCGATTACACGGAGCTGAAAATTTAATGCATATGTTCATTTATTATGAAGTTACATCTGGTAGTATTGTATGGTGCAGTCTGGTAAATAACTATTGGAATACTGGAAAGTTGTGAATGTATATGAATAAAAGATTTATCAACTGGAAATTAAGTTCTGAATAGATGCTAGATTACAAAATGAGGAATGAGGGAGCGGGCAACATATATTTTTGTTTTGTTTTCAAAGGCTTTTTATTACGAATTTTAAAAAGTCCTTTTATTTACCTTGCCCGTGTCGTCCTTGTAGCCGTACTTGCCCTTAACTTCACCAGTGGGTGATTTTGTTTCTATTTTGAATGATCCATCGGCGGCTTCATAGCCATACGTGTATGAGCCATCCTCGTTGTGTCTGCAATGTATAACGCACTGAGTTAATAGTGGTAAATATTTAATCACCTGAGATAACAAAAGCTGGTACAGAGTTTGCATATTATGTACTATTTTACTATAATATACAATATGTGACGAAAGGAATAAAAGAGACATCAATCTACGTGTAATGATAATAATATTTTTGTACAAAGCACAGGCTCATCTGATCCCAAAATAAATTTACCCTGTACATTGATAACCAGACAAGTGATAAACTATATACATTATACATATGTGAATTTCTAAATACATACAAGCTTTTTAAATTATTCTCTAAATAACTTATCTATCTTATAAAGGTGTACTCATAGACTGACCACGCCGTGGTGCCAAGTATATCAGCTAGCCAAGACTATGACTAACTTACCGGTTAATCTGTTTGAGGATGGGTACTGGAGTGGAGGTCACCTTGGGCTCCGAGGCGATATACCGCGGTGATCGCTCCTCTTGGTATTGCGCGTGTGCGCACGCGCACAGAGCTAGGATCGTCTGGAACAATAAAGTGCGCAATTTTATTATCGAGAACAACATTTTGATTTTCTGTCTAATAATTTGTACTTGCATTTTGTCAACAACAGTGAAATTAAAATTGCACATTTGCGTTTAATGAATGGAATATTTCCGTTAATACGTTGAGATTTTTTGCGCTCCATGCTGTCTCCGCCTACAAGGTAAGGAATCTAGCATGATGATTGAAGAATTACATAGTAGTAGAATATAATTAACCACGACGTCAGATTAAAAAATGTATTGATTAATTAAATTGTTTTATTTAGCCATATGCAAAATTAATAAACGTTAATATTAAATTATACCACATAATATACGAACGATTACGATAGAACAAAAAAATGCGAATATTAAATTATATACGCTGCTTCGTCAATTCAAAGGAATTGGAGCAATTTACGTATTTAGGCAATCCTATGGATTTTAACGTTCGCTAATGTAACAGTTGTACAAAGATATGATCGTAACTAAATTATATTTGCAGTAAAACATAACAGTAAAGTTACAAATTCGGTTCAAGCGCACGAAATCGCCGCCGACCTTGCTGCTATTATTTTTTATGATTACGTAAAGCGAGACTATTTAGAAAAATAGCTATGTAGTGCAAGTGGCAAGAGTGTAGCGGTTGATGGTATTTTAATTTACATATGTAACAATGACTCATGTTAAAAATATTTTTACTAACGCTAACTAGCTTCTGTGTTTTTGAGGAATATCTAGTCATATTTCAAAATTCTATAACATTGACATTAAAAATTGAGAAGCCTACTCGTCTGTATGTTAGTTTTCATTTATATTTAATGACCATTGATCTTTAATTGACGTTATCATTATTCTGCTTCGTCACCACTATTTGAAGTGGCATAATTAAGATCTTCGTGTATTCCCGTTTCCTCTAGTCTAAATATGGTTATTATATGATGAGATAAATCGATATTTAATAATACTTTTTGGATGACAACAATGATGACTTAACATGTATGTATAAGAGGTTTCGGTAATTAATTTTAAGGATTGTTTCCAATTGTGTTAATTAAAAGAAAATGAATAAATGATTGTATTGGTCAAGATATAGAGTCGTGCGAAGACAATTAAGAGCCAATGCCAGCAAAATGACATTTTAAGTGAGGCAATAAAAATTTAAAATTTTACGAATAATTTATACGAGAAACACATCGGTCCGATCTGGTTATTAGAAATAACATATTTCTAAAATGCCACCTACAGTAAACACCGATACAAAAGTACTTAAAAACAGTGTATATTCCAAGAGAATGTCTTTGCAACTTTCTTATTTTTACCTTATCAATCAATGCCGCGCAATTTCATTATGAAAACGCTAGTCATCTATGACTAAGACCAAAAATACTATAGTTAACGCATTGATGGATTTACGTGTCAAACATTTCAGTACCATTGTGTTCGTTGAGTCGTCACGCTGACCGATATGTGCGAGGTATACTTGTCTATTACCAATATCAATTTCACAAACTGGTATTTTCAATTTGTACCGAGTGTTACACCGATTCCAATTGTATGATATGGAAATACTCTTAAGCCGATTCCAATTATATGATATAGAAATTCTGTCGCAATAAATTATCTTTGACTCAACCGCGTGGTCAGTCTGACACAGCTTGTAATGAAATCAATATTGCATAAATGAAGTCAGAATAAAAAACAATATTAGGCGTATGCATATTACATTAGTCATAAAATTATTTAAATTTAACTAGTCATTTGGTTTTATTGCATTATTATAAGTACAGTTCCTTTTTTAATACAGGCTTCGTTTGATCTAGCAATTTTTTTTAAATAAAAACAATAGTTCTATTTGTTTGTTTATGAAATTTTATTCTTGCAATCGTAATATTAGTTTTATTTTAATTAATACGTTCCGCGTAATCACTGTGTTACCTAATAGTTAAAAGTTTTTACGTAATGCAAGTCAATAAATAATTGGTAGTCTTACGCCTATCTTTAATCATTTTAATAATACTTACTTTGTTAGCAACGTGTATCGTGTGATTGATATATTGCTTCAAACTTAAGCGGTTCATGTTGAAACATTTTTAATGCACAGGTTCTTTGTTCGCTGAGCGAGCCGGTAATTTATACAAAGGGCGACAAATCGGAAAGTAGAAATATTTAGAGGCCACGGTCCGGTTTGCGGCCGTTCACTGGCTGCGGTGGCCACGCTGTCGCTTGCAGGAAGTCATACATACCGTCAGTAATCTAATTATGAATTTATTTGCCGTGTGCACTATTTTTTTGCACGGATGTATCCAGCCAACGAAAGAAATCATATCAATATGATTTTAATGATTATTAAGCCTAAGTAAGTATCGTACCGTACTCATACTCCTAAGATATAATATTTGAATTTCGAATATGAAACATATTTGTTAAAATTTCCTACTTAAAAAAAAAGCTTAAGTCATGTAATTATTAATTTCCATTTTATGATTTTATTGAATTATTGTCAAAATTATATTTTATAAATCCTTCATTGGATAGAGATATTTTGTTATGGTCTGTAAATTTAATTCACGAACTATATTATGTTAAAATGTAAATAAAATTTTTGAATTCCAGTTGATGATGCCATAATAAAAATTTTATCACATTTAATTATTACTCCAACAGTGGAATGACAAATGGGTCGATTATTATTTATTATTATTTAATTATTACATTACTGTCACAATAAATGACTGTATGGGTGTTTTTATATAGATAAAGTTACAAAACCACGTTAAAGTTAATTAATATATAAAAATTATAAAAATGAATAATGATTCATACCTAGATCATTCCTACTACCATTATTATCTAATAAAATAAATAACTTTATATTTAATTTTATAGTTTTTTCAATTTAGCTTTGAATTCGTACAATTTGAATTATTCAGAGAAGAGTGAATAGGCACTTTCTAGGCGAGCGTGCTACATCTTAGGCTGCATCTCGCTTTCCATCAGGTGGGATTGTAGCCAAACAAGAGTCTAATTCTACATATAAAAAAAGATTTTATACCATAAATGCATGATAACAACTTGTGATTTATTAACACTTATTGACATATAGACTTCCTCATTTCACAAACGAAATCGGAAGTGAGTAGGTTTTTTCACATACTCTCATTAC
>DWEE01001806.1:0-12557 GCA_018245755.1 Parelbella macleannani
TTTAAATATCACTTGCTAACGGTGAAGGAAAACATCGTGAGGAAACCTGCACACTTTAGAATTTACAAAAAAAATAATTCTAAGGCGTGTGAAGTCTGTCAACCCGCACTTGGCCAGCGTGGCAGACTATGGCCTTAACCCTCTCAAAATGAGAAGGGACCCATATTCCAACAGTAGGATGACAAATGGGTCGATTGTTATTTTTTTTTAACCGTAAGTAGTGCCAGTACCTATCAGCATATTATGTATTAAATTTAATGACTGTTGTACCGACACGCTCGATCCCTTACGTGTATGGAGAGAGTGACGAATGTTGAAGAAGCGCGTCATCTCTGTAACGACACAAGAATGTGACACTTATTGTTAGTGCTATCTACCTATACTACATGGCACTTGGCATGAATAAATATGTTAGTTACCTGATAAAATCTATTTATTTAGACTAACTTGATTCATGGATAGTAGATAAAAGTACCGTTTGATTTAATAAGTGGCACAAGTAGCTCAGCGTGAGATGACCCGACACAGAGTGCGCCAGTAGCGTGGCGCGCTGGGCGCGGGTCGCCTTATGGGTGGAGTTCGACTTACGCAACATGTTCATCTCTTTGCTCGCAATAGCGAACGCGTTCAACGATGGTCTCGATTTTTCCAAATACAACTCACTCTAAATATGTATGTCTGTTTTTCTTAACACATTTTTAATGTTAACAGTGGGTATGTAAGAGACGCTTTCGATAAGTCTAAACAATTAATATTGTCAACGAAACTATTTGAAACTAAACAATAAACGTTCTAAATTACTTTGAACTGGTTGTTGAACATAATTGTTTTACAAAAAATGTTATTATCGATATTGTTATGAGATTTTTTTCAAGTGCAGAAATAGGCTGGTGTTATTATCATGAAGCTTCTTCACAATATGTGAGAATTGATTATATTTCTAATTGAAACCATAGCTCAAGTATCATTAAACTGTTACTTACAGCAATTTGAATACAAAAGGTTATGGTGAGAGGAAAAAATACCCATTTTTATTTTTGGTTTAATATTAAGGAAAATTTATTTCCATTATCATCGTTAACACTTTTACCGTTCCACTGTTGGAAGCAAGTCTCGTCTCAGAGTGAGAAGGGTTAAGGCCATAGTATGCCACGACAGCTAGGCAGATTTCACACGCCTCAGATAACAATTACAGCATATTGTAATATTTAATTTTAAAACGTACATTTTTTTGTAAAGAAGTTTGCGTCAGGTTTGAGCTCTACACTCCCGGAAATATGGTAATAAATGAGACCGCGTTCTTTATAGTTAATATGAGTTGTTCTTGTGTAGAGTTCTTGTCTAGATTTAGTTCTCAAACCTAAAAAATAGAACAGCAAAAAAATAAACTTATTAATTAGACATGTACTTCAATAAATAAATTTAAAATAAACGCTACCGTTTTTTTTTTTATACGCCGCCTCGTCTCTTTGTGTCATACAACAAAAATCAATTATGCTTCACATGTTTGAAAGTAGTTTTGAACGGTACTACATTATTCTAAGTTTTTTTATTCCGATGATCGATGGAGCTGGAGCGGAAGGTGTGTATGTTTAAGCATTTCTTTTTCTATTGTCCATAGTGTGATACCGGAGTTTCTTCAGAGTAATCTTTCTCTACGTGTACTGATGCACACGACATTCTCACCGAGATGCCTGAGGTACCTACATTGCGTAGTGAACTAAATGTGCATACGATTATTTCAACGTAATCTAAAGTCATAAATAATTTATATGAGCTTTAAAACTCCAAGGGAAGTTTGACTTATGCTAGATTTTACTTATATGATTGTACCTACATATATTATTGAGCATCAAAACAGTCGTGTTACTAGTGTTGTATTAATTTATCGTCACGTCAGGGCTTTTACGGAGTTGGCAGAGAGGACCGCCTGCCAAATATTTGTGCCCTTCCATACCTGACGTGCTTCGTCTATATTTATTAATCTTTTTATATTTGACTACTTGAGTACCGAGCTTCATCAGCTGCATTACTTTCATCTGCTAATATTTTATATATCTCAAAATCTTGGTCTCTCTCTCTACAATTGTATGTAATATGAAGCGAGTTAAAAAAATGCGTTCCCTAAATTACGTGGCGGTGATCGATGTTGCGGATAAAAATTACTTAGTTGCATGAGACGCGTGGTTGCATTGCATCTTCCAGCCGAGTCCAACGCTGAGCGTGAGTGGCACGACGAGTCCGGCAGTGGGACGGCACCCTCTGAACTGGTTGCACAAGCCCACGATAACTGATACTAACACGTTGCTACATGGAACAACGTCTACCACTTATGTAACGCTATTCGAGACGTCTTTAGACGTCTCCCGCACAATGGCTGCCAATAATTTACGGACAAAGACGTTTCGATAACGTATAGGAAAGAAAATACAATAAAATTATTATATGTTACTTGAGCTATTGAATACATGTTTAAATATTATTTGAGACAAATACTATTTATTTTTCGTAGCAATGATGTTTCATTTTTGATGATATTTTATTTTAGTATTAACAGCGTTCGCAGTTCGATTACCAACGTTCGCAGTCGAAATGCCAGGCTTTAAATACTCCATCTCACCCACTGGAACACCCTAAGCCTAATTCAATGTATTAAAAGTGGACAACAAAACACAAAGCAATAAAATATTTCATAAATACGAAGTAATATTAATCTACTAGATAAATACGATTTGCATCGAAGGCAGAACGATGATTGCAGTAATAAGTTAATGATTACAGATTTACATATTAAGTAATTTCTCTTTTCATCAGCGGAGGTGTTCGATAATACTAATCGTCATATTATTTGTTTCGGGCAACCTCGGGTGACCTCAAAATATAATGATAATGAGATTTGCTTAAGAATTATAATGCAATCGCCGGTTAGGCCTGACAATATTTACGTCGTTTCAATCTATATTCTATATTATAGAATTCTAATTCAAGTTCATTATTCATATCAATATAAGTAATAATAATCAACAACTTATTGAAGTAAGTCGCGGCACATATTTTGTTGCAGTTCATTTTCATTTTTACTTAAGTGTCCCATACATGTCTATTTACGTATCTACGAGTACATAATAGCTAAATGAATCAGATGAGAGCACAGCTCAGCATATAGGAATACAATAATTGCTCAGTGACTGTAACATGACAGATGGTGACAATATATATCGTAATCTGCTGTGTCTTAACGTGTCCAAGGTCATATAAAAGGTGTTTTAAATATATCGTAATAAAAAATAAAATAACATATTTTGTCTTTAAGATAAAAGAATAGCTTATAATATCAGGTTTCTTTAAATAACCTTTCAAAACCAATATACCTTTACTTAACCGAACACTAATAATAACACTGTACGTATTAAGCTCCGAGTGCGAGCTTATTCTTAACTTAAAATTTTATTGCCCTTAGTTTTGTCACTCTTTAAATTGTTGAAGTACTTATAAATAAAGAAAAGTCAATTAATGAACTTCGTGTACAACAAAACTACGACAAATGTACCTGTAATTTAAAATGTTCGTAGTTTTGGTATGTGTTTGTACCTACATAGTTTTTAAACTAAAAACATTCAAGAAATGTTCTGTATGTTATTATTTGAAAAGCTATACTCGATAAAAGTATTGCGTTTACTAGGAACTTGTATTTCGATAAATATCAAAGGTTCTTATTGTGCAATGTTTAATTTATTCATACGATTTCATCGCTAAAATCTAATTTCACTGAATAGTTAGGTATCAGTAAAAACTCTTCTTCGAATAGGGTTCCAAACAGTTTTATTGCCAGCCACGACGACCAGAGAGTAGTGGCATCCGCTGTGTCAGAGATCCCGCGTATTGCAGCGACAGATCGGGTATGAAAGTGTGATGCTCAGGGCAGCGAGTAAGTGGCAGGGGTGGAGTATATAAGTGGGCGCACTACTACCACTCTGACATAGTTCCGAGGACTGCACGTGCCTGGCTGCACCACGTCACAATCGATCACGACAATGAAGCTACTGGTGAGTTCAGAAAGTTCATTGCATTTAAACATTTTCAAATTTATCTTTCATCTGGAAAAATTTAATTTTTTTTTAAAACAAACTCGTGTTACTTTCACTTACAACTGATCCGCTCGAAATGGTATCGTTTAAGAGCGCTGGAATTTTAAGGGATCCTCGCAGCCGCTTGTTGCGAGACACGCTCTACAGTAAGGTCGACCGACGAGCCGCGGCTGAACTTTGACATACGGTCGGATAGCAGGCCCTAATTATGAGCCTCGTGAACCGCTGTTTGCATAAGCCTCTTCTCGATAAAGCTAACAATTCATCATAGATGTTATCTGAACAGGATGTTCGCATTCCGTCATCACAAATAACAAATATAAGCTTTGGTACGAGCGAATATTTTAATTGTTTTGCTTATAAACCATATATTTAAGCGTCTTTTATCATTGTGTAACTTTTTGATGTTTATACGAGTATATTGGTCAAATAACTCAAGACGAATCTAAGTTTTAGTGGCATATATTGCATATGAGACTTATGTATGTATGTATGTATGTTAGATCACTTCCCATAATTGTTTAGAAAATCGAATAAATTTTTAAAGAAACTCTATTTTTTAAATAATTCGCTCCATTCTTACAAAATCCTATGATTTAGTAGAAATAGGAAGCAATTAGCTGTCGGTGCAATTACCCAGTTGATCGGTCCAGCTTTGAACGATAGATTTTTTACCGGCGCACATGTACACATAACCTCGTTCACGAACATTCTGTAATACACACTATCTCGTTCATCGGGTCGACCACTTGCATAATATCACTTTCTAGGTCGTCATAAATTTGGCCTCAGAGGTACATTATGTTATCTGTGGGTGGCGTAAAAGAATCATTTACATTGGATGTTGGCATCTGTGAATCATCGTACAAGCAATAATGATGTGTAATAATGCCATTTGTTGGTTAACGAACCTTTCCAATCTCTGCGACGTTGCGTTGGCTCCGAAAGAATCCGGCGGCGCGGCGGCGTGCCCGCGCGAGGAGTTACCGCTGTTCTCGTGTCACTCACACGCTGCGTTTGTAATCAATGCATGCCCTTGACACATTAACTCATCAGCATTCTTATTTATGTACATCATATAATTTTTTGTCATAGGTCAACGTGAGAAAAATATTAATAGACATTAATATCTATTATTTTATCGATAGCTAATAGACATTTTGTTGCAGATTTATTGCCTTGTATGAGAAAATCATCTATTTATGCATAGTGCAATTATTATTTTAGGAGAAATTTTATCATAATAAAATAACAAAATACACCCAGAGCGTTTCGATAGCGTGAGCCAATAAACGTTATAATTTAATGAACATTGCAATGAATATGAATGTACTAAAAAGAAGACTTTCTATTATGTCATTGGAGGTTAAGTCACGTTAGTTATAATAGCATAATAGTTACAAGTTGAATGGCGTATCTTGTGTAACGGCAAACATTGTCGAACTGGATACACGTCGCTAACGTAGCGCAACTAAACTTGAACAAAACTGAATGAAAACAATACCATAGCGGGCATGCACGGCGATGCATGTTTTACTTGAGCCCACTTTCGCCCCGGCGCGTGTCGGATGGGGCGGTTTCGCAATTGCAGTACCTATTGTATCCGCTCCACCTTCGCTTGCGCCACACTATATGATTAAGCTCTTCTTCTGACATCATCTTGCATTCGCATTGAATCTACCTACTGATTGCATACCGTTCTTTAATAGCGGTACCTCTCTTCGTCGACTTAAATGACTAATTACTCAATTACATCATATTGTGTCATGAATGAACGTACATATTACAGGTGGTTATCTCAGCGACGCTGGCGCTCGCGGCGGCCCTGCCGCAACGGAGGGTGTCCTTGAAGCCGGACGGTTCAGCTGACGAAGATCAGCTAACAGCTGAACAGAACTACAATAACTTCCAGCCCCAGCCCGACTACAGGCAACAACAGGAATACAGACAATCGAAACCAGTCGAAGACTTTAGACCTAAAGTTCAGCTGGACACTACTACCTTCATCCCTATTATCCGATTCGACAAGGAACAGGGAACCGACGGCAGCTATAAAACATCGTGAGTGTTTTAAATAACTCTCTTAATCATAATAGAATACAATACATTCAACCTTTTTAAATGTTTATAAAAATCTTAATTATTTTTTAACGTAACGGGAGACATAGCAGAGCATTAGTCGTTTCACAAATTCCAATCAGAAATAAGTTTTATGTATTGTTATGATCCGGTTATCCAATCGGTAACATTACTCAACCTGCTTACATACGAGTACACCTCGCGGCATTCGTTTGGATAATCTCACTGTATTTAAATGCGACTACTTGATTAAATAACCAATAAGTAAACTACATATAAAATATTTACGAAACATTTTAGCACTGTTTCAATATTAGATAATTATACTTGGTTAGTATATGATGTCATATTTACACATTTTAATATCTATGTACGTTTTGAATCCGAACATTCGTCTCGCCTCCAGATATTATGTGTTTATGGGGATAAGCACTGTAGCGACTTTTTCTTTTTACATGATTATGTTTAGTTGACTGTGGGGGCAGTTGTGCCGAGTTAGGTGGCGCTTTAACTCATTGTTATTAAAATAGTGGTATCTGTACCTTGTCTTGTTACAATTTATTCATTTATGCACTATTAATTTATGCCTTCAATAAACTACGTATTTTAATAAATTAAGCATTCATAAATTGAAAAGAAAAGGTATATGGAGAACTAAGATAAATGGTTCAGTACTACGATGCACTTTGATTAGGTTAAATAATAGATTAAAAGGTAAAAATAATTTTCCAAGTTTTCAATAAAATTTAATTACTTACACGCGCGAATTATTAAACTTTTAAGGCATTCATTATGTAAAACTGATTCGAGTTTCCCTTAATTTTTTCAGTTACGAAACCGGAAACAACATTCAGGCTGAAGAGGAAGGTTACCTGAAGACCACAGGAGAGAACCAAGACAACCCGGCACTGGTCCAGCACGGCAGCTACTCGTACACCGCTCCCGACGGGCAGGTCATCACTGTCGAGTACACGGCTGACGAGTTCGGCTTCAGGGTCAAGGGCGATCACATCCCGACCCCGCCACCAGTGTCTCCGGAAATCCAGAAAGGCTTAGACCTCATCTACGCGGGGATCAAGGCCAACGCGGTAAATATACTTTCTATACACCGACAAACTTATACACGTGCTGTACTGTAGTCGGTTTTGTAATTGTTGTCGATCGCAGTTATGGGTAGCCGGTTTAAGACATTCAGTTCCAGCGTGCACGTTCTGTTCGCGTGTTACAATTATTTTATTTAATCAGCTCCATGCGATTGTTTTATCAGGGTAATAACGTTTAAAGTTCAGGAATTGTACCCATCACACAAGCGTGTTATTTTTATTTCTCCGAATTAGTCCCATCCCATTTCCTAAAACCGTATACCTACGTAACTACGTAAAAAAGTGTATTAAAAACTTTTATATTCCGTGAATTAGTCACCTGATTAATTCTGTAACTGACTTTAACTTATATTAAGCTGGTAAACAAACAGCAAACACAGCTTCATTCGACAAAAGCTCCCTATCAAGGAGGACGTCAATAGAAGTACAATAGACATAGTCAAAAGGCAGAATTTTACGGACATTATTATAACTTACACCTGTAAAGGCCTTCCTAATAATTTCTATTCCCATTCCTAATATTAATATGATATTTCTATTTTTATTACAACATAACATTTCATCACGCTTGTATTACACGTCCCCGAATGGGTAGGCAGAAAGGTGAATGCTACCATGTTTCATTAGTTGTACGATCTAACATGATATAGCAGCTGCACCATGCACCGAGCACAACTGCAGGCTCTTACTAATGAAAATTTCAAATTACAAAACCAACGAGGCGGGCACATTTATAATTATAATTAACTTAATATTAAGTCTATTACAGTATGCTGAAGAATAAACGTAACAAACGTGTCTGCCTGTAATCCCCAAAGGGGTAGGCAGAGGAATGTATTATATACCCACGTTTCACCAGTTACGTTTTACGTCCCACGTGTTACGGGCACAATAATTGTATTTAAACGTAGTGACATTATCCAATTATAAAAACTATTGTTAAAATAAATGCAATTATCAGAAGATAATAAAAGTAAAGTGAATACCATAAAAAACTTGAATTTATAGTGACTTTGTTAAATTTTGTTACTTAAAGTTTGTTACGACATTCGCTGATAATGAAAATTGAACCGAACACAAATTCATCATCTTCATTGTCATGAGACCGGTTCTGTTCATTGCTGGTGCTACGATACGTTTGCCAGGGCATTGTCTCCACTCGAGAACATTTTATTTTTATCATACTTAAAAAATCATTGTCACTTTCAGGAGCGCGCCGAGTTGGAAGGCAAGAACAACCCCGAGGCTGCCAAGTCTTACGAGGAGAAGGCGGCTCTGGACTACAAGGGTCTTTACTACCAGCAATAGTTTGAGTGCGCGGACAGTAGTGTGAACAAAGTGTGACTCTACCATTGCCATTTTAGCCCACAAACAACTTTAAACATTAGTCAGTGACTGTCAGTAACATTAAAATGCTCTATGAGTGTCTGCAATATACCTATATATGTATCTTAGGGACTAATGTATCACACGACAGAACTTCAAACTATAACTCCCAGTCCGTGATACTACGCTTTAATTGAGTATTTGATTGTAAGTTAAAGTTTAGAATAATGACATATTTCACAGATATGTTAGTGACGAATGAATAAACCGAAATGATTGCAGCCCATCGAGCAGCCGCCGCAGAACTAAGCCTGTAACTGTTTATACGTACGTTTTTGTTGTAAAGTGATGTGAACAGCAAATGCCAAGGAGGTGATATAAGAGTATATTTACTTATTTTATACTTTTGTACATATTTTTAACTTATCCTTTGATGTAATTATGTGATTAAAATGTTGAATATTAATAGATGTGTTATTTATCATCTTTCAAAAGGGCACAGCCAAATGTCCCGGCTGACGATAGACAGCAGGGTAGGCTATACGAGAAACTGTTCTGCGACCGCCAACCCGCATGCCCAATGTGCGAATTATGTACAAAAACATATGGAAGTGTACAAATGCGCTCGTTAGGGGAGGCCTATGTATCGCAGTTTAAGCTGAGATAAGCTGATTATGATGAAAGGGATAATTTGAAAAGTTCTAGAAAGTTAAAATACGTTTATTGAATTGCGTTTAATTAACAATTATTGTTTAAAAATCGGTTTTCTTTAGATATACAGAATGCAAGCATCGAAGCGAAATGTTTCCTGAAATAATTCATAATTATAAAGAGAAACTGTTACAAATACGGCAATGTATGATATAAACAACAAAATAGACACAAAATAGACAAACTGTATAAATAATAAAACTTCTCGGAGTCAGACTCATGAGGATATTTTCAATATAAGTAATAGTACTCCGAGAAAAACTCCAATGTTACTTGTTCTCTATCGTAGAACAATGAAATGACTAAACAGTTAGAGTTCCAACATTACGGAGCGATTATCATAGTGATTGACAAATTACATTCAGAACAGACCCTTGCCCAATTGAATATCTTCGACCCTTATTTAAACCGGTTTCTTGCGAAAAGAATCTACTTAAAATATTCATTGTCTTTAGTAAATAAATTACTTTTTAAATGCCAATTCAGGACCCAATTTCAAAATACTGATAATAAGTTATTATTATTTCATACTATCACACCAGGTTTCTTTTGAGATAAACAGAAATGCCTTCCGCAACTATCTATATACAGTATCAAAGTATCCACCGGTTTAACTCACATGTGTTTATTAGGAAAAGACAATAATTTCTCATCTAAATAGACGTCCTTTTCATGAGTTGCCGCGGGCTGCAGTGAGGTGTCGCGGCAGAGCTTTTTTTTTATATATCGGCGTTGATAGTTGTCTTTAAGTAATTATCAAATTATTTATTCTTATACATTTCTCAATTATCAAGTGTTTAGTTTCATCAACGAAAGATATTTGAAGTAAAACACAGATAATTAAAAAAAAGGCGAAGAAAATTGTTAACTAACACGTTGTTAAACAAACATGAAAATGCAGGTTTAAACTCACACTGAGCCGAGATAAATATGGCTTAGCTCCACTGGCTTATGCAGAAAGCTCATGGGTAATTAAATAAGAAGTAAAAGTATAAATTCATTTAGTGTGATGAAATATTTTGCTGCCCTTTTAGTAGCTCATATCCGTTTGCTTCCTTGTATATATCATTTTTCACGTAATTGTTCACTCCATATTTTTTTATAATGAAATAATTATAACACGATATTGGTCACCCAATATATGAGTGACCCAGCTGTTTAACCTGTCAGTCCATAATTAATACCATATCAATGAGATATACTTGTGTATCAGAACTAAACAACACATAACCGCTGAAACCTTTGCAGCTTGCTATCCCTTCTCAAGTTTCCTTCCTGGCCCCGTAAATAAAATACGATCGTGGTGAAATTTATAAGGAAAGTAATAAATCGAACATCGAAAATTCATATATTTACTAACGGTACGGAACCGTAATTGAGTGTAAATTGAATGTCAAAGTGTTTGTATATTTTACACGCTCCCATGAACACTCAATACTTCATAGCGCTCCTCTCTTTTTGAGGTTTTTATTACGACTGGTGAAATTACGTTTTCTTTTCTTTCTACGTTTATTATTTAGACATTTTCACCTATTGTACTTAAATTTCTGACCTCGTCTGCCTTAAATACCAAATAATATTATTATCCTGTGGGATTACCTACGTCATCATTTCTCTGCAATTATAATTATTTATTAAATAAATAACGATTATTAATATAAAGTCATATATAATACACAACACTTAAGAACATTTTCCACAGACAGCACCGTTTCAAAGACTGCTTTCGGCTATGACACGTTTGTCAATGAATTTCTTGGCATTGACGTTATCAGCTGTTGGGGCGCGATACGGTATAGAAACTCGAAGTTGGTGTTTGGTATTCAAACACTGTGTAAGATTTATTGTCGTCTAAAACCAATAACTTTAACCATTTCTATTCTAGATGTCCTCGTTATATATGACAGATAGGTAGGTAATTATGAAAATTACGTTTAGTAGTAGAAAATTAATTGCAAGCCGCAAGGTAAATGTGTTAGTGACCGTGTCATATCCTGTACTGACCACGTCAGGTAATTAGACGGTGTTTTAGTTCCTATCAACATTCGCATAGATATTCATTAAGCCTATTAATTAATCTAACTGCTGACCACCCAGGGTCTCGGCAACTTTAAGTGTACAAAACATATAGCAAAACCTACATAATAAATTCAAAAAAAAGGAAAAAGCGTAACATCACGCCTGTAATCCCCGAAGAGGTAGTCAGAGGAGTGTAGTACACTCCCACTTTTCAGCAGTTACGTTTACATCCCATGGAAAAGGTGGTGTGCCTATTGCGATACACCGGGCGCAATTGCAGACTCCCCAGACTTCGAGTGACTACAAGAAATTCTAAATTAGAAAAAAGCAATAGTCCCCGACCCGGGATTTGAACCCAGGACCTCCTGATTGGCAGTCGCGCTTGCAGCCACTCGACCAACGAATCAGTAAAAAAATTAATTTAATTTACAAAATATATTGTTCGAAGTGGTGTGCATATACATATAAAGGCCGTGATAAATATACAAAGAGCCCATCAGATGTGTAAGGATAGAGATATTTGGTACTCGAAGTCCTCTGCTTACCCCTAAAGGACCTGGCGGGGAGATGTACCAACAATAAATTCACCTCAACAAAAAAAAATGATGTACCTACATGTATTAACATTCAATGTAAACAAAAAAGTTAATTTAAAACACATCAAAATTGATTGCAATCTCACAGTCGTTCCATTGACTGTGAGATTCGTTAAGACACGTAGGCCAATGATTTCATTTATTGCCGCAAAGGAGATGTTATTGAGCGCTGAAGTTGCTCCCCGGTACACAAGTAAATTTTAAGTCGAGAGTTTGACATCCAATTTACTGTTGTTGGAGTGGATCGTTGGATATATTACCGCTTAGAATATTATTACCGTGTATTTTAATTTTCTAACCATTTATCTTTCTTTAAGCGTTGTTAAAGATAAGTAAGATATGTATATTAACGATAAGAAAATTAATTTATCTTATTCTTTCAGATCGATGATTAAAACGTAACGTTATAATAACATGCACAATGATTTACGAATGTTACGTTTAATTATAAATGTTATTGATGATTATAACCGTTATGATTATTATGTAGGATATGATATTATATGACAATAGCGAAAATATTTAAAAGCAAAATAATATACCCTATGCACTGATCGAGCTTCGCTAAAGTTTTAACTAACTGGTGCAACGCGAGAGTACCCGCACGTGCGGTTTACAGAAGTTTCATTGTGTAA
>DWEE01001807.1:0-12555 GCA_018245755.1 Parelbella macleannani
TGTAACCCATAATAGAGCCATTGTCTTGTACAGACACACAAAAATCACCGCACGCCTATATTGTCCTGAAGGGGTAGGCAAAAAAGTGTAGTACGCTCCCACGTCTCACCAGTTACATATACCAGTTATTTATATCTCCCATCATGGAAATGGAGGTCAGTGGGTCTAATGTCATAGACTGGGCACACTAATTAATGACCAAAACATAATTTAAACTTCAAGTGAATCAATCAATCTAAACTTCAAGTTAAATGGGATATTAAATAAAATACAACTGAACTACTCTTAACACTAGAACGAGTTTTTATTGAGTTTTAAACAAACAATACAGAACGTTATATATTATGTTTGTCTCGTTACCATTTATCTAGAGTTTTATTTACCTTGATAAAGTTAAAAGCGAGAGAAAATGTTATAATTATTTAATTAGTCAGTATAACAATGTATAAACCTTTTCTTTTGATTTCAAATTAATTTTAATACCCACAAGAATACGTAGTCCTTCAAAGCATAGATAATAAAAATTAACAATTCATAAAATTTACCTAAAATATTAGTAATAAAGAAAATTTACCAAAAATATTAGTATTAATAATAAGATTAAATATACTGTGCGAATATTGATGAAGTTAGGTACCGAAGGAGACCAAGAGTCCCTATAGTTACCAAATAGATAAAATTCTAGGTCATGAGAAGTCAGAATTTTTCGAAACCGGTATGCTTGAGTGAAGTGTGATAACTGAAGTATTGTGACTCGTCTCCAAAATATAAATATTACGGTACTCGTAGCTCTCTAACCAGTAAAAGTCGCGACGGGATGATATAAAAATAATAAAAGCACAAAGTAAATTAATTAAAAGACATCTAAGAAACACAAAAGTCGTAAATAATCGTAAACGTATTCGTTCGAGATTAAATGTATCGATTTTACTATTAAACTACGATCAGTCCCCGTCGTAATATAGCTGCGATCGGCAGGAGCTCGTTGCGAAAGACCTCGGTTAGGTTAGAAACTATGCGGACTTCCCTTAAAAATATATGTTGCTTCATATTTAGAATAAGTAATTCAAAATCTTTAAAACTCGCGTAATTTAATAATAGTTGTTATTAGTTTATGTTAGATTTTAGCGGTGTATGTACCACCCCAGCATAAAAGATCATAAAGGACACCTACATAATCTCATCCACTTGCTCCCGCACTACACAGTCTGTCTACCGCGTAAGGGATCTGGCGTGATGTAAGTAATGTTAAAGACAAATTTCATTGATAACATAAAATGAGAAGAAATCGCATCACGAAGCGATGAACGAATGCGCCATTCGCTCTGCGGATTGTAAATTACGACCAGCCACCATAATCGCTTTAAATTGGTTTAACACTGCACGAGCTTTCGGTAAAATTACAGCTTTTATCATCCCTATTACAATATAAAAGCTTTACCAGCATAATAACAAAAATATATGTGTAACGTTACAAACATTTAAGCCGTATCCCTATGGTTACAATATCGGCAGTGAAGGGTTATACTAGAATGAGCTTAGAGTGATTGTGACATTTGTAACCTTTTAATATTTAATACACATGTACTAGAAGATGTAACGCATAATAACGTCTTTATTAATACATATAATAACGATGATTTATAAAGATCGGTCTAAGCCTGTTATCATTATTTTTGTTATAGTATGATCACGCCTAGTCCCACATGGAGTAAATAAAAAGCACCGAATGTAATCCTAACAGCCTGATCTGCTTCTTATACATTTATTCGTATACATTGAATATAGAAAATGCCTATTAGATTATACATATGTACGTATCGTGATAGGTTTACAGCGATCGTACAAACACAGAAGTTGGAAATGTTTGCGTTATTTAAATATAATAATTAAATATTACGATTTACTCGGTCACGCTACGTCGCTGCGAACATATTGGGCGGCGGGGCTGGTCGCGCACGCCGTTACGAAACGGCTAATTGAAGGAATACTACCGTGACTCGGTACGATCGATAGCTGAACTGTTAATTCTTTTATCGCTGCTGTATACACCACATCTTTTCATAAGTGTTGCTTTCACTTCAAAATAATTCGTTATGGAAATTTTATACATGTTTTGATTAAGTTTCCGTTTGAAGGTTTAATTGTAATCTATTAACATTAGAACTGTGGCCAATAAACACAAATTATCCATCAGGTTTACTGAAAACTTCTCTAATTTAGGTAACTATCTAACAGGTTGGAAAACAAGAAAATTATAATAATAATAAATATCATAAGACACTCTACCCACATCTGATCTCATGTAGAAAACTTACTTCGCCCTAAATATCGCCTCAGTTGTAGGTAACAAGCTGTATGGAATTAGGCCAATACATGCACGAAATGAAAACAATTTTGAATACAATATAGTACAGCATATACCAACACAGTACATGTTACATATAACAAATGTTACTGACACATAGCGTGTATATGAAATACGACATCTGTCACAAAAAATATTCTCCTTGAAATATACAACGGTAAATTTGTGTAAAAATATCTGCGGGTCAGCACCTTTGTAGAACAATCTGTCGACCAATCCAGCTTAATAAAGCTCAAAGGACGAGCGCGGCCCGTTACCCTTTTTTTAGTCTAAATATCTGTGAAAATAAATAGCGAACCCGCCGTAGAGATTAAAGTCGGCACGCGTCCTGATTGTTCATTCATTCGTGATGATAAAATATTGTGTATATTTTAATTATATTATTATTATTGTTCTTAATTGTTCACATTAGCCTGTCCACTGCTGGACCTAAGCTTATGAGGAGGTTTTGACCATGATCCCCAAACTGGTAAGCGGATTACGGATCTCAGAGCACAGCTTCTCGTACCATACCTAAATGTAAGAAATACGTAATTGCATTGATTACATCAAGTAATTCAATTGCGACGAAAAAAATTTAAAATACATATATCGTTAACTGTACCGAACAATATATAAATTACAATATTGAAACGATGTACCTCGGAAAGGTATGAAACGCGGAATCTGGGTACGATATTAATCACTCCGCAGTAATTCACGCATTGTTGCCGCTCAACAATAGATCAGTTACAAACAAAAGGAGTACCCTGATACTCTTATCTGTGAACAGTATTTGTAACCGAACTACGACCATAAATAATATCTAAGTACCTCAGTAATCCTTTACGCTATTGTTTATGACCGCTGAGTGTTTGAACTTCTGAGGGCAATACCCCATTCAAACTCAGTTTGGACTTTAAAATCTTGTGATTGTTAATAATTCCTCAATTCAGGTAGAGTTATGGAATTAAGTTTTATTTATTACATTTCATTTAAAATATACATAAAATAAACATCCTAGGACCATTACTAACTCAGCAAAACCGTATTATACTAAGCAAACAGATGATAAAGACATGTTATATGTATATAAATACAGACTTAATGCAAATGCTTTTTACAATCAGGTACAGAAAAAAATATTGTGTTCACTACTCAAATATATGTCACGAGTGTGAACCCAAACCCCACCGGTTCATCAGACAGGATCCCTAACCACTGAATCAGCAAACCAGGTGTAATTATTGCAATAACTAAAATAACTAAAATGTTCCGTCTAAGCATATAATTACCCCGCATTATTCTTATAAAAAATCAAAATATTAAAATGAAAAACAGGTAATTCCAAAATTTTACTTCAAAATGACGAAGACTTGTTTAGAATTTTACACCACGGGAGCACAGCGAGGTAGTCTTAAAAAGCTTATGAAAGTTCCTTGCAACATGAATAATGAGTTCCCTTAAGAAGCAGCATTTAGAGCGAGATGCATTATCCGTTTACCTAAAGGGTACGGCCGCGTCGCCTCACAAGGAGACATAAAGGGCACGTCTAATCATTAATGTTGAAAAAAATAAGCCTTTCTTAACAACCCAAAGGTTATTCACTCAAGAAAGATATCATTAATGAACTTTTTAAAAGAATTATGTTGATACACCGGAGTATTAATAGAATCTTTCAAAAACAACCGAGTCTTAGTCAGTTGTATTAATTGTAACTAAATAATTTTCGATGCTTTATCAAAGGCGTACTTTTCTTCAAATGACAATGTCCTAAATAATTCACATATTATACTGAGCAGAAAGATAAAAATAATAATAATGTAATACATATATGTATATTGTAACTTACTTTGTATACTCTTTGCACTTCAAATTCAAAATATTAAATTTAAAATATATCCCTGTACATCCATATGTATATACAATGTACATCTCTAAAAATAACTTCAAAGTAAACTTAAGAATTTATTCGAAATACTGTTTAAGTCTAAAGTATTCTAGCGGCTCAAACTACTCTAAGCGCTGACTATAAATATTCCAAGCTATATTTCACGGTGAGTTGCCAAGACGTCAGTATTTTCATGGGTTCAGCATAGTTCTGAATTCTTATATTAAACTTTTGTAATAGACAAGCGACAACCTTGTAGTTTAGAAGTCATCTTCTCACTCTGGGAGTCCTGGGTTCAAAAGCTTGCGCAGTATTTCTGTCTTCACTTGTAGATTCACATTGAAGAAATATGTCCTGAGAAAATCTGCAGATGTTAGAGTTCATCATTTTCTCTACGACCATTGGTGTCTGTCCAACCGCACTCGGCCAGCGTGGAAATATATGGCCTAGACAATTCACATCCTGTAAGTATACCAGCATCCAACAGTTGAGCGACTAAAGAGGTATTAACGATAAGGATGATGATAACTCGCTAGTAAAGGTGCGAGAATAAAATGCTTCATAAATAGTACAATAATTAACATATTTGGTATTACTCAAGCACATTTTTTTAAACATGCGCATCTTTACAAACTAAATACATATAATCCAGATTATTTCAATCGAAAATCGCCAAATACAACACATTGTTGACATTTGTCAAAGCTAACGTAATAAATTCATTAAAATTGTATATGAATTAATATCAGCAACACCTTTTCAAAGAACTTTTTATTAAATACTATATCACTCCTCAGTACACATCCTATGAACTTTTAAGGAGGATTCACATAAATCTATTCAAGCAAGTATGATTGTATTCCATGGTGGGACGTCAACGTAAGTTGTGAAACGTGTGTACTACACTCTTATGGCTACCCCTTCGGGGATTACAAACATAAATTACGTTTACGAAGGTAATAACATATATACAGACATTAGACATATTAAGTGGGACACGTGTCTAAAATTGCAAAAAAAAATCTAAAACAATTAAGTTTCTAAAGTTAGAAAGCAATGGATAATGCAGTTGGTGTTACTTTTTAATATGGTCGGCGGCTTGGTCGGCCGCGGTGAAGGCCGGGTCAAGGTGTGCGCCGACGTGTATTAATACCATACGGCCAATCGCGCCGCGTATACTAGAATACTACTACTACTAGTTACTACATAGTTACATTCATGAAGGCCGATCTCAGATTGAAGCTGTACATGAATAACTTGTAACTGTTTTATGTATGCTCGTATATAAATGTGATGTGATGTGATTAAGCCGTAGTTGATATAGAATCGTATTATTTTTCATTTTCTGAAATTCTAAATTGTACGTCACAGAATAATAAAATCGTAAATTTGTTCTGTACGTTTATCTACAGATTGATATGCGAATAAATGATAGACCGATAAAACCTATGCAAATGTGGTAACTGGTTGAAAATTTTGAAATGATAAATAGAAATTTAACGAAAAAATATCATTGGGTACGATACTAAGTCTTAATTTACTTTTAGTTAGATAATGTTAACAAAACATGCAACTGATAATATTAGCAATTAATAAATGAATTTTCTTGTAAATTCTCATTTTTTATTTTATCATAACATTAAACTATGTAACGAAAAAACGTAACATCGCGCCTACTACCCGACCAGGGAATCGAACCTAGGAACTCTCGAACAGGAGTCCCACTTGCAATCACTCGACCAACGAGACTGTCAACCTTAATTTAATAATAACAAACAAAACATTTCCATTTATCAACCATATTTTATCACTAGCTGCAGATAAGATATGTTATTAAATACACATGTTCTGTGTCGAAATAAAACTACCCCCGTTTGACATTTTAACGTGTGACAAAAAGCTTTTTATGTTCCCTTTGTGTCCTCGCTGGCTTTGATCAACTGTTGACCCTATTGTTCCCATTTTCATTTATTTTCTACAATATAGTCGCATTTACAATTCCGTGAGAATTTATCTCTGTTTTTATGAGAAAATTGTTATATTCAATCATGTTTAACATTGGATATTATATGCACCAAATTAGTGAATTTAACCAATTTTGAATAATTTAATATCTAAAAACAGGCGTGGCGTTTTTTTTTATTTAGATTCTAATAATATTAATAATATCAAACTAAACATAAACGATCTAATCATAATATATTTGCGTCATTATACGAGTACGCATTGTAAATTTATATTGGATTAATCACGGATTCTATATTACGATCACTTTTAAAGTACATAAAATTTGTACAACCGTAAAACCCAATCTTTCATTTCGATGAAAACTCATTCACTTCGTACATTTTCAAGATATTATTAATATTCCTTCTGAATAGTAAAAACTTGTAGGTACTAATACTTTCTTCGTTCTCACTTCAGCATTCAATTAAAGTTATATTCAACAATGCATTACTCTGAACCCGTCTGTAAAACAAGAATTTGGCTAATTAAAGAATAAAATTGGCCCGTAGAGGGTGTTTTACGACCAATCATAAAACGACCTTTAGTATACAACATAAAGTTGGAATCTCCGTCGCATTTTTTACGCAGGCATCCGTTTAATTCCAAAAATTTTGAGTTCGTTTACAGCTTTTCGGTTTTTAAATTCGGCAACTGTTACGATGGAACTTTTTAATGAAGTAAGTTTAAAACATTAATTGGTTCACAATGATATTATTCAAAATATTGTTTTCTCGTAGCGAATCCGAACGATTGAGCGTTTTAAGATTTTAAATTACGTGATATGATGGTAAGGGAAAACATTATGTTGAGGGCGATAAAAATTCTCCAAAATGTTATCCAAGGAATAGAGCCTGCCAACACGCACATAATCAACATCGCAGATTATGCCTTTAACCCTTCTTACTTTAAATAGATACCCATGTGCAATTAAGCCATAAAAATACTTAATAACTTGATAACACATGTTTCACAAGGGCTACGCAGAGACTAAGGAGTTCAATCTGCTATTGAAGAGACTTTTAATCTCGATTTCTTATAAGATGGTTCTGATTTTAATAAATAATCAGTATTTTAGGTAAAATGACAACAATCATTTTTACAAAAAAAACTATGCAGAATAAACAGTTCCTACTGCATTATGTTTGTTCTAGTATTTAAACACATACTATATAAAAATGACTCATAGTAATCCTACCTTAGCTGGTTACCTACTGACATTAACGCAATGGTCGCAAAAAGCTAGTCATTTCCGTGTAAGTAACATACATTACAGGTTTACGACGGCGATTAAAAGCGATTCAATCTTTTAATTAAAGCTTAGTATAATAAAAAGTATTCGCATTAATCAAAATAGAAGTAACATAAATAATGCACAGGTCATAGTAGGATTGTATAAATAAAGATATTTAACAACGATGCGCTCTACCTACCCCGTAAGAGACCTGGTGTAACAATATAACAATAATATAAAGGTTTCCAATTATAAGAATTAAACATACAAATGTTGTTAACAATTCGTATTTTACATCCTACTTCTAGGCACGGATCGGTCCTGTAACTGCGCAAGGCCGGTGCCATACTCACGATACTACTCCAGTGTGTTGTTAGAGATATGCGTTAGTGGTCACACTGTGTGTTCGAAGCATGGAACGCTTTATTTAATTTGCCAATAGTGGTCAATCAGACACAAACAGACCGCGAATGCGATGCTTAACATTACAAATCGAATGCAACCTGCGAACACGTCAGAATGTATGACGTTATTATCTACCTATAAGTAAGTATATTCTAGAATACATATATAGGTATTATATTACAGAAAAAAGCTTTACGCGATACTTGAATGCGTGCTGTACATACGTATATATATAGTCCTTTCTACGATTAAATTTCGTGCTTTTTTTAAATTAAATAGGTTTAAACTGTTTCTAATATTATTTTAGAATGCATTAAAGATCTATAAATACGTTTCGATCGATAAATACGCCTCGTTTGTCGACTGGTTGCAGGCGCGAATGCCAATCAGGAGGTGTGGGTTCAAATCCCGAGACGGGTACTATTGGAATTTTCTAATTTAGAATTTGTATTAGTGACTCGGAGTCTGGATCTGTGCCCGATTTACTGAATACACTTATTCCATGGGACTCAACCGTATCTGGTGAAATGTGGGAACGTATTATACGCTTCTACCTACCTCTTCGGGCATTACAGGCGTGATATTACGTTTTCATATATACATACAAATTTCTTCATACTCTACAGACATGACATCATTATGCAGGTGTCACGTTATAGCGCTCGGGTTGTACCTACATGTAATGGGTATAATAGTAAAAATCACGCGTGCTCCAATACCCCCAAAGTACCTGTAAAATTTACCATAAAAGTCGCCAAATTATGGTATTACCATAAACACACTTTTAGTATCACACCAGCATTATCGTAAATTTTACAGCGCTAATAAATCCATGAATCAGACCTAATGCATACGTAGAAACCTCCGGTATAAAAAAGGTTGTGACTAAGTATGGGAATATTTAACATTGTGTGCTTTCTGCCTACCGCGCATCGAACCTAGCGTGATGATATAATAATTGTTATTATGAATTTGTTCACTATATTTAATGAACGCTTTGTAAGTACATTATCTTTGCTAAAAAGAAACCATAATAGGCTGAACGCTGCAATGGCAGAAAAGTGCTTGTTAAAAAATATTCAAGCAATATTTCATTTACAGTTATAACCTTGCATTACAGCCGTTATATTATGCAATGACGGGGCTATTTGCGTTTCTTGAAATTTTCCACCAAGGTCTCTGGGGTTTGCGTTTTAGTAGTTTTTAATACAAGCCTTTTTAATGAACTATTAAATTAAAAGCCATTATCAAAATGACAATTTCCACGTAAAACGAAATGTGTTTGTGATATTTATTGTTTGTTCTATTTTTCTCAATCTCAATCTACTTTTTGACTGTTCTCAATCTACTCTTTGACTGAGAATTTTCTTTTTTGTCCCCAAATTTTTACACCTTCTCACATACTAAGTGCCATATTAAGTTCGTTAAGGTTTTGAAATATTGAAATAAACGAATTCTTGAAACGAGTCAAATAAATTAATTACTTAAAATGGAAAGTTCTGTTAAATCGGCGGGAAGGAGTTTTTTCGCAGTAATTCGAAAAAGCAACTCGACTTTTGTCACCTGGCTCTGAGATGCGCTATTGTATAGAAAGGCCAAGTTTTTCGATGAATGGAGGGAGGGAAAGGTCACTCTGTTGTATCTCTATTGAACGTCCGCAGCTACCTTTTCACAATAAATTGTACCGCTACCTTTTTGAACTTGTTCTTAGATCTGCAAGAGAACTTAAGAAACATTTTTCTTTCTTCATACTTCGAGTTTTTTAATTCAACCGTTCTGTACACTTTTCATCTTTTTGTACAGTTATTCTTTTTATTTGAATAAATCGATGTCAAAACTATTTTCAAATACATTGTTTAATTGTAGGAAGATTATCTTTTAAAAAATATAATTCTAGTTAGAACGATTCAAAATTTTACTCGATCGTAAAAATGAATTGCTATAATATTGATAGGCGATTCTAATATTAGAGCAATAAAATTTCTAATAAATACTAACAAGTATTGGGACAGAAAAACGTTTTATGGCGATATTTTAGGAACGTACAAAGAGATATCTTGTTCTTACTGACGGAATATGGCGATAAAAATGGGAAATCGGCAATCTGCAAAATCGATGCACCTACATTTATGAATAGAGTGCTATATATAGAAGTACGTCAAGTTTGTAACGATAGAGATGTTTGGCACTCAGTGCTCTCTGCCTTCCCTATAAGAAACTTGCCTTGATGATAGAATCATATCACCCTTAGCTTAAGGTGGTACACGAGATCAAATAAATAAAAATAAGTAATAATAACAATAATGTACAGAGATATTTAGACGGGAATTGTGTATGTACTCTGCAGTAAACGTTAGGGAGTAATATTCTGTTCATTTGCTTTGGTTATGAGAAGAATATCTCACGTGTCCTTCCCTAAATCACTAAAGGTCTTGCCCGGAAGCCACAGTTTCACGGGCCAATTCTCTCGGTCGGGATAATGGGGTCGCTTCCCATTGTTTCCTGCATATCACACACGGACTTACACGGTTTCGTAACGGAGTTGCGTTGGAATAAATTGTCAAAAGGAAAATGGCAATCTAATTTAGTGTTTTTTTTATCAACAAAACGTTTTTTTTTAATAAAACAGAATATGTAAACTATGACATCACATCGCACTTCATCAACTTTTTGATCGTTCCACTGCTGGATACGGTTCTTCTTTGAGAATGAGTGGGGTTGCGGCCTATGAAATATTGAAATATGTATGGTATAATCGGTATAGTTTACGGAAATGTATGAGAGGCTTGGAATAGCAGCACTCCGGTCGCCTCATTGCTATTACCTGAAATTGCGGAAGCTATAAAACATTGTGCCAGAAATTCAACGCACGGCATCGATAGAGCCGCGAGCACCGGAAGCGGATATAACTTCTGTAATACAATGTATCCCTGAATCTAAAACTATAGTACTTTGCTTTGATTTAAATAAATCAGTTTACGTGAATAATTTAACCGCACCAGCCAGCGTGGCAGACTATGGCCTCAATCCTTTACACTCTGAAAAGAAATTCGTGTCGGATGTAACAATAAAAGGATTGACGATATAGATAATTACATTAATAATAAATTTAAGATATACTGTTAGTCGCCAACAAAATTAATAATGTCAGGATAAAAACAAGAATATCAAACAAATAACGAACATAATATATTGTAACTCCCGTAGCTTATACTTTATTTTATATGTCAAAATTTCTTATCTATATTTACGAAGAAAATTCCAAAATGCTGAGGAATATTCGTTATTTTGTACCCATACTCATAACACCGATTAAAGGAGCCCATAACGGGTAAGAATAAAGTAAGACGCCAGTGTATAGCAGCACTCTGGCCGGCTTATTGCTATCACCATAAATTGTGGAGTGTGAAACAACGGGCGAGAAATTCAACGCACGGCTTCCATACAATCGCGAACTGCGGAAATAGATGAAAATGCCGTAAACCGATGTAATTCTGAATTCATAGCAATCATGCGACTTAATACCTCTGTATGGTTGGAATATATTTATTACATTTCGAATTCACATAAATAATAACGAATATCAAAACTGAATATTTTAGTAGTCAACATGTGCGTTTCGGTACGATCATAATTAGCGTCACTTTAGTTTTAATTGTAATAATTATTCTTATACATATCTATCAAATGTTGTTATTTAAGGATTTAAGTTCATAACATTACGGTACATTAGCTGGTAATTAGTTCATGCAACGGGACCCGTAGTTACTCTCTCTGTACTCCTGCATTCTTAGTTAGTAGAAGTACTAAGTTGACATATTGAATGAAACGCTTATTAACACTATTGAAACCTTTCCAACGCTTATCGGTTTTTTCCAGTGCAAGGTATCTTGGAAGAACTTCGTTTTTGACTTCAATAGCTACCAAAGGCTCAATGAGATGATTAGACTAACTCTCCTTCAGAGCTGTCTTAGACAAATTTTGGAAGAAAGCTTATACGAAGAAGAAATTAAATGTAAAGTGACAGACAATGAAATTGAGACCCTTTAGTCATAATCCAACGAATTGTTCTAATAGAACATTACCTTAGATTCATAATCTTAAGGCAAATAAATCGTCGCACGATGTCTGAATAAATACGGTTCAAAATGTTCAATTGGCTACGAAATTTCAGACGTAACTTAGATATTCTTCGTCCAATAAACATTATAATCCTTGTCGTGAAACGCAAAGCTTACATTTACATAAGCCAACGTTAAGTGTCAGACGTAGATATTTCGATTTAATTTATAAACGTTATACCCTGAAGACGTCAGTGGTAAAAAGTTGCATAAGCTAGCAATATTTTATTAACATAAAAATATAGGTTAGCGTGAGGTGTCTTCATAACGAAAATACATAAGATTTTTTATAATACAACATTCATTGGAGATAGCAAATATGCTTTGATCTCGGCTCTTTAGAAAAATCCCCACCATCCGACTCAACTATTGTCGTCTGGACCCGACAGCTTCGTTGTCATAACTAGTGAGAGGATTTTTCTTTTCAAACCCGGTTTCTTTGTTTCATCTCTGCGGTTGGCAAATAAATGATATGTTCTATAATCATATCGAGATCATTATTGGTTGATTGCGTATTATTGGCCAAGACGTATACCATGATATAACATGTGTT
>DWEE01001808.1:0-12550 GCA_018245755.1 Parelbella macleannani
GCCTATGCCATACACCGGGCACAGATCCAGACTCCGAGTCACTACTAGAAATTTTAAATTACAAGTTCTGTAAACGTAAAGTTAGTAAAGTAAGATCTGGATAAGCATAATTAGGCCGTCGTTATTTCGCATGTACATACACCTTAGAATAATTTGCGTTGTAAATATCTATCCCGAATACAACAGCTTTGATTCTGTCCACACCATCAGCAGCTCAAAACTCGCGTCACTACGAGAAATCGGCTACTCAAATATTCTCAAAGGTGACATAAACTCGTCTACAAGTATTATACGCTTTCAAATTCGTCGATATTGCATATATTCGCAATTTTATTTGCGAACAAACTAGTCTTAGAGCAGATGCATCTGCGACGGGATATCGATTTGGTAGACGCGGGCGGTAAATAGCGAACAGTATGAAAGTGGACTCCGTTGGGATTCCGGGGACCTATGACGTAAGCACCCGCTATTTGTTTCTATTCAACTGACATACGACCGTACTACATAATATGTTGTTCTGTTGAATAATATATATTGTAAGGCATTTTATATACAAATTCATTGAAAAGTATATCATTGATGAATTTTTATTGCTTACTTATTTGCTATTAAGTTGTCATCACTGGCTAAAATAAGATAGCGGCTCGAACTCTTAGGCTGAAACTTCAAATATGAATTTTAATTCAGTTTTTTAATGCACTGTCAAATTTTATCAAGCAGCAAACTATTTTAATAGTAATTGTAGTGTATGAAATAAATTTAAACGATTTTCAAAAACGGGCTTAAGCTTTATTACCGCATCTTAGTACAAATTATAATAATTCAAAACCAGCTAATGGTTTTTTCCTTCCGCTTATTTTACAAAAACTACTTATTTTCAATATTGTAAAAACTAATTAGATATAACTTTTATTATTTCTTTCTATTCACTTACTACTTTCATCATATTTTAGAGATTTAGAGATTTCATATTTTAGAGAGATTTTACATTTAAAATAAAACATTAGTAAAATATAAATCCATTGTTTATAAAGTATCACATAATAGTTCCTTATTAATTAACCCGCAATGTGCATTATGGTACACTTACAAAATTGCCCCCGACGAAAGTAACTTTCGACTAAGCTATCACATGCTCTATTCGACTATTTTGCCAACAATCGGGGAAACTACAAGGATTTGCAAGCTATTTTTATGGGTCGACTTAGAATAGAATGTACTGTTAGAAACGCTGAGAGTTTCAGCTGAATTCGGATAAAATAAAGAATCCGCGATGGTGAGATTTAGACGAATCGTTATTGCTGGATTTAGTTCGTTAAATTGGCTCAAGTTACTCTAACTGGTTCATGTTGAAGAGACTTTGTGAGATACTCATTTAGGCTGTACGAAATAGCGTAATACTTATAGTAATAATTATTATATACCCCGCGAAACGAAAATGGGATATCTAGCAGCTTTGAGATTAAAATTTCAGCAATTTTAGAAGGCTTATTACTCTTCTTTTCTGATATACCTATCTACTGTATTTCTCTCAAATTGCAAAGTTCCTGTAAATTGGATATTCATAAAGTTTTGGTACTATTTTATACTATAGGTACTTCTTCAGCGATAGTGCAATAGTCATTGCTTCTATTTTTGCTCAAAATGAAATATAGTTCACCTTTAATGTAAACGTCAATCGAGTTATATAACCGACTAGCATGGTCGTTAAACAGACAAGTAGTCTTCGTGAAAGCGCTGTATGTTATCCCTGTTTGGTCTGTTGGATGACCTTGACAGCTGGAGGTAGACTGCAGGGGCAGATCGTTAATATGCCTGTATGTGAAGCTCTATCTCCAACTGCAAACCTTTCAAGCCTCATGGATAGATGCAATACTCAAAAGAAATTCCATTATTTTTACTTTTTTTCCCTCCGCCTTTTACTTCTTCCTCCAGAACTCAAACATACATATCTTATTTCAACGGAAAGTCCCAATTTACTAAGCTAAACTGTCACTGGTAGCTATACACAACAACAAAACACTAACAAAACATAAAAACCTAAACGAGCAACCGTTAAAGATTTAAAAGCAAACTTTCAGGTCGGCAGCAGTTCATCGTTCGTCGTCACACAGTCGCAGAATACCGATGCCCTGTGGCGCATGCATTATTTATTCGCCTAAGGCTGCCCAAATGAATGCACCGCCCAAGAAAGAAAAACAACGTACATGACGTCACACATATAAAGATACAAGAAGCGACAGAAATGAAGTACCTGATTTTATTTCATAAAGTTCTTCTAGTCTGGTTTTTAACAGATGTAGTTCGGCTATCCAGTCTTGGTTCATAGCTGTTAATGAAAATCAATTTATCATAACTAGGAGTTCAGTTGTATTCTTTACTTAACAATCAATACATGGGCGTCAGTAACCAAATTACATCACCTTCAGCATAATCATATCCGTGTTTATATCCATAAAGCTTTTGTATTTGCAAGGTGCAACCATTCATATCTCTCGTCGTAAGCAACTTTAGTAAAAAAAACGCAGACCTAATTTTGAATTAAAATTCAATTCGCGCCAGTAAGTTCTTGCGCAATCTTATTAGGGGCCAATAAAACATGAGGTTGGGTGTCGTTAAGAACTCGGGAACCAAAGGTGCAGTATGAACGGTATAAGTAAGATAGGAATCCCGTAAAGGCAACCACACATTTGTTAACGGCTGGGGAATAAATTTCTATGTCAATAAAACCTTTTTAATACGTGTAAAACCAATTTGTATCGATACCTAAGTCCTTTACGGGATAATGTATTTACTAAAGATTTTTTTAACCACGTATCACAGGATCGTTGAGTGTAAAAATGGTACCGTAGTTTATGACCGAACATAACCAATGTTGTTGGTTCCTTTCACAAAGCGATAAAAATACCTTTTTACATTTTCGCATTCCCTGATACTAATAATCTTCTAGAAGAATTATGGGTGTGTTATAAAGTAAGAAGAGGTATAACCGTTTCGATATAAAAGAGGCAGATTTATTGCTTAACGATAAATCATTTTTAGTGCTTCTAAGCGTCGCAACAAAGGAGATGTTCGCAATACGATATCAACACTGAATAACTCCCTCAATATCTTATTTTATCTATATCTTTAGTCTGCTCTAAATCTCTATTTTTTATTATATGTATCTCCAAATCTATCCCTCCGGTCTGTTCGATAACATACGACCGCATATTATTTAAAAAAATCAATATTAGAATGATAATGGCTATTCAAAATTACTCTAATGGGAGAATCAGAAGCCTCCGAAACCGGCGTGCAAGTATGAAGAGATTGATAAGTAAAGATGCCTGTTAAGTCCATAAGAATAGAAATATATGGACGAGTGCTCTCTGCCTACCCTGGAAAAAACCCGTGGCGACGTAATAGTAATAATAATGTTTAAGTCATCACACCACCACCAACAACAGATTGTTTCAACAATTAATGATATTGATTGGAGCCTGAAACTCTAATCCTCCCTGATTTTTTCTTTGAATTTTATCTGTGTTATCTTGAATCTAAATAATCCCAATAAGTCACAGTCTTATCACTTCCAGATGAAATAACATCGCACATTGTCCCCCACTGTACGGACGTGTATCCGAAGTTAAACGACGGAAATAAAAATCCTATAAATATTGAACGACCATATTTTTCTCACTTTGTCGCGTTGTCCCGCCGTGTCGGCCAAGCGCCTTCTATAGCTCTTGTAGCTTAGGCATTTACATACTTGCGTTTTTTGCTGCGACTTTTAAGTTACTAGCAAAATTATATGTAGAAAACAAATATTGCTAAAAATTGCTTTGGAATTATAAAGTGTATTCAACTCCAGTTTTGGAGTCAATATTTTTTAACACAATTGCTTTCCATAACGACGTTACCGTTTCATTGAATTTTATTACATTTTAAAAATGTTTACTATTTAATTTTTATTATATTTACTATTTGTTTACTTTATTTTATATCAAAGAATGACAAATTATTTACGAACTTTTACTCGTATCAATACAGTGCGTTTAGTTCGTTGTCTTGACAGTGTATAGCGGCCTAATGCTAAAACTCTATGCACATCGCATACGGAGGCTTCTATTTCGATTTTAGGGGTTCACAGGAGACTGCGTCGTTTTTATGTTTAATTCATTTCACCAAGGTGCGCCACAAGGGCTCTATGATTAAGTTGTTAAGATTGAAATTTGCTTGAACCACGTGTCGTCATAACTTGAAAAACTATTTATACGGGCACTTTTAGGGATCAACGGAAAATTGGTTGTGTTTATGGTTGATTTAGGGTTTAACTCAACAAATGGTGCATATATCCCAAGTTATACGCGAAATCCTCGCCTAACAGTGTTATATGAAAAAATATGTTACCACGCACTCGCACCAGGTTTCTTTCAAAATTATTGCCAATTTTTATGTTTAATAATATAGACAGGTTCTGTTTCTCTGCGTGTTTTGTTATTTTTTTCCTTTTTTATGAAAATCTGATGTAATTTTTCATACTTATTGAAAGTTCACAAAACTAGCAAATATAAGTTCATTTAGTAACAATTTATAATATGTCCTCCATATACGTTCCATGAAATAAGTGCAAACAAAATAATATCAAATAACAATGAATAGGGTATTTTTTTATGGAAATAATTATTATCAATGTTTGTGTTCGATAAGGGACATGTTGGAAGTCAGGAGTATACTTTAAATGCAATCTCAGTTGATAAACTAACTGTTCTAACTATTCGTGTATAATTATAAATGGTTTCTTTGACTAAGGTGACCAATTTACCATATTATCTGATATATTGGCAATATATTATCACTTCACGGTCATTTATTCTCACACACACATTCCGTGACTACAATAATTACAACAATTCTATATCTAGTAAATACAATTTTTGAGTAATTACCCTTTTGTGTATAATTTATCTCAAAAGCATTTTTTAATATATTTTTATAAATAGGAAAAATTTTAGCTAATCGATTTTGTTTGTATCTTATGTAACATAAGTATAGTATTAAAATGATTTTGAAAATAATTTTATTTTAGTTACAAATGTACGTTCTGAAACCAGTAGATTCTGAGAGTAGATTTGCACTCTCCAGCGAAACAAAATATGATCGATGATGATGATAACGTTGATATTACAGAGATATAAAATTCCATACATAATTTAATCAATTACTAAATACCCGCGATATTGTCCTGAATAGCTCAGGACACAATTCAACGTATATGCAAGTATTAAACGAATTATATATACATACATATACATAGCTCTATCCCAGGTCTTTTACGGGGTAAGCAGGTACTACGCAATATATTAATTATGAATCATATCCTGCAGTAATAAACAAAATTCCCAATAAACTAACAACCCAATCACGCATAAGAGCCTTCGGGCCGTACCTTAAATAATAAATAATCCTCGTGCAAATCCGCAGTATTACCCGCATCCCGGTAATTATGGCCACCCTACACTAGCGGTGTTGTAGTATTATAGCTAATCTGGGATAAATGAGGTCTGCCGCGCTGTTCGTTAGCGGACGTACGGAATCATGTGGTAGTGATAACAGAATATCTGAGTCAGTAAAGGAAAATAATATGAAGTTACGTATATCATTAAATATGGGCAAGTACAGATATGGTTTGTATATTTTATGAAGACTGGATGAATATTTGGTTAGCATACTTACTATTTGAACAAAGTCATTGTCATATGGAACGGTCTATTTTCTTTTAAATATGTTATAAATATAAAATGTATATCAACACAATAAGATGCATTAAAAAGTAATTAATGGATTCTTTGAATATTTTTCTTTACGCTGATTTTATAGTTGAGACTAATGAACTATACATTTCGAAATACACAATTATACACATAATTTTTAATTCACACATGGAACAAACTTTGTATTCGAATCTACAATCTTTACACTCTCTCTATCTACCTCCCGTAAAACATTTGAAGCTACGGTAGAATGAAAATAATGCAAATTTTTCTCATTACCTTGTAACATTAATGCCATGAGATCGTAATAACGGCCACTATGTTGCTTCGTGGTGGCGCAGAGCATTACGACTTAATCTCAAGTAAATTGCCCTCGTATCTGCGCCTCGCTAAGCCGACCCTATGCAGTTAATTAGTGATATTTCCTATCTACCCGCTGATAGGGAACTGCATGTTTGCTAGCGCTGTCCTGTAGGTAACGAAGTGGGGACTATAACTGATACTAATTAAAATTATCGACCTAAATTTAAGAAGAGATTTTAAAAATCGAACGTCTATATGAAAGGTGTTTTTTTTAAATTATTCGCTTATCAAATGATAATGACAATCAAATTATTGTAGATACATAATAAGCAGAAGTGCTATTTACCAATTTAATAGAATATTTCTAATATTTTTATCAGTTATTGTTTAAAAACACAATAAAGATTTAAAAATCCTATTTACATCTGCGGTGGTTCGGTGGTTCGGTGGTTCAAAAATAAATCGATTTATAAAATTGAAAAAAAAAATCTCGAATTCTACGTAAGCTGAGAGTCGAACTATTATTTAGGACTAGTAGTAAACCATCCGTAAGCGCCAATGATATCGTACCTCTATTAATTCTAACGATCTGACATAGATCTGTGATTACACCGTAAACATATCAGCGTGCATCTTCTTTAGTTTCTCTATGAACAGACCGCTCTATAAATAGACTATATTTTCCGCCGTACAAATTTCCGAACTAAAATCCGTCACGTGCACAGACGTCATTAGTAGTGTAGTATTATTTTCATTAAATGCATAGTTCTGGCACTCGGTCGGGAATGCTACGTGCGCCGAATGATCAACGTACAGACAGACTTATTTGCTGTTTTAATACGTCCCCGATGTACCATCTTCATAGTGCGCTGAATTAAAGTTGGTGTGTAATTTTACTTCGAGATTATGAGTGTTGTGCTAACAGTCAATTATAAAATTTAAATATATTTTTTTTGTTATTAGATCCAGCAGATGCTAAATAATGTAACAAGTTATGTTTTTTTTGTGTATATACCTGGGACCACGCCTACCTAATTAGTTTCAAGATTTTGTTTTCCGTTTTATTTTTGTATTTCTTTAGTACTCATAAATAGTATTATTTGCATTTGTACAAATGGCAACACTGTCAGCTAACAGATGGACGGTATGTGTGGCTTATTCTCTTTAAAATAAAACTAGAATTCGTTAATATCATCAAGCGTTTCACTTGTACGATCCCACATATATTAACATTATAGGGTATGTTAAACTCTTATGCCCGAAAGATATAGTAGAATGAACTTTAAAATCCTCGGCGAGCGTACTGAGGTAATTTTATTTAAAAATATTTTCTTCCCAACAATTCCGCAAATGTTAATTTCAACAAAATATACAGCCAACAAAAATACTCGAGTTTGTTTTTCGTATATTGTACCCACTGATATTAGGGAAGCCAACTGTCCGGCCACACAATATGGCGAGGTCGGGCTCGTTAGGTAACAAGAAACCATTCATACTTTGAATATAAAACTACAGAGTATATAAGTACCGTCAGCATAACAAAAAATTAAGTACATTTTTATGTAAATATGTGCTGTATGCCAGCCAAGTTTTCAGTTCATATCAAACAAAATTCCTATGCACGTACAATCCCTAAAGTTTTGAAGATTACAGTTACGAATAATACAGTATAAAATACAAAATTACAAAATAAATAAGTACCGTCAGCAGAAGAAAACACATTTACGATTTTTATATAGACATCTTCAATGAGCAACTCAATTGTTAAATCTATTTCAAACAAAATGTGAATGAACGGAAAACCACCAAAGATTCTAATCTTGAATATTCAAAAAATTAAGTAGAAATTAATAACCATTGATCCTTAAAGTGTTCTTCCAGTTATCTTATTCTATAAAACCCCTAGGACCAGTGGCAATAGTTTCACTACTTTAATAATACAATTGCCATTATACTGGAACATCTAGGTCGATCTACCTATAGAGCGATTTGTTCATCTGTTGCCGGATTAGTTCATCTATTGGCCGATGACCCACTGCAGTGACCATGAAAAATAAAAAAGCTCACAAGCGTACCATTTCTCTGCATACAACACTGTCATTAATCATTATCATCATTAACCATTTTATCGTTCCATTGTAAAATATCCGTCTTCACGGAAAGTTTTAATAAGGGTGTAGTCTTACAGATTGGAATTGATTAAGGGATAAATATTGTGTTACTGTAGTGTTATTATTGCGTTTATGAGCTGTTATCCTGCTTCGTTGTGTGAGTTCGATATGAAAATAGATAAATAAAAGATCGTGTATACAACGGTACGATTTCATGCTGACAAGGGTCAAGCTTGTTACTGGGAGCCACGCGGCGGATATTATCGCGATATATATTGTAATGTAATGGAATCCCGAATTCGAAAATATGACAAACATCACGAATAAGGTGAATCTTTTACGAAATGTTTGTGAGATTCTCCATATATGTAGGTGGTATCTGTTATATGAATTGTCATTGGGCAAACTATTTTATTTATTTCGAATTGTATTTTAATGAAATAGCTATATTCAGATGAATAACAAGACGCGCTATGCGAAAGGCAGATTACATTATTTCAAATAGCTGTTTAATATAATTCCCTACCAATGCTCTTCCACTGAATACAGAGATCGACTTTTTCTCCTCGTTCATCCCTCTTCAGAATAACGAGCCTTGAAGCTAGAGCATACCACGTTGACTGTTCAGAATTAAGTATTCTTTGAGGTTATGACCTAGATGTCTCCGACGAGTGAGTCAGACGGTGCTATTTTCCGTGTTTGGATCGAATTTTCTGCCATAGCTTGGGAAAGACCTATATCCAGCAGTGGAACGGTAGTCTTAGACGATGATGGTATATGGCACACCTTAGGAAAGGCCATGTCCAGCAGAGGCACCGCAAAGATTGACGTATTGATATACGAGAAAATTATCTACAGGTTACATACATAACTTAAGATTGCAACACAGATCATATCAATAAATAAATCTTGAATATCTCACATGTGATTTGTAGTGCTATATCGCAGTGATAAGGGTCTGGCTCGTTATCGGGCAGAGCGGAGTGTCCGGACACGTAATGAGACGTGTCGTGAACTCGTGAATATGACGCGGAGATGAAATCCGCCTAAAGTATTTGTCTGATTTGCGTTTCATCGATGTATTTTCGATTGAATCTAACAGTGTGTTCTGTATTATGTACATTATGTTCGATTTCTGTTCTATTATATAGCGAGTAACAATATTAATATAATATGATTAATATATCGTCATGCTAAGTTCCTTACTGGGTAAGCAGACGATGTGAAATCTCTCCAGGTTTACTTGACGTGATAAATGTACATAAAAGAAGTACATCAGGATAGAAGCATTTGACACTCGGTGCCCTCTGCTTACCCTGTAAAACCCCTGGCGCAAATATATAAAAAATAATGGATTTAGCTTTATATTTAATGGAACGTTATTGTATTATTAAATTCGTGACGGAAGTAGGGCGCCGTCACATGAACTGTGCACGTCAGGGATGTCAGCGTGGAAATAGTCGGACGGGCTTTGTGAAGGCTCTCGCTAATTGCGCGACAGCAACTTAATGAGTATCAAATAAATCTGACAGCATTGGAGTTCGTAAATGAACACTTTTATTCGAACAAGTTTGTTTATTATGAATTTCCGACAATCTGTCCACTTGTGTAGGTGACTGTGGCCACTGACCATTATTAACCCATAAGCCTACTTGCTTACCGTTACCTTGTAATCTAATTTTTCACACATTTAGTAACACATAAATACTTTTAATATTTAACCAGAAACAGTAATCTCATTAACTCTGAATCCTAATATGACCCCACGTTAGTTGGTGATCCACTTATTTAGTAAGACACCTGTCTATTAATTTTAATTGAAGTTACACTTCCTGTGACGCGACTAAGAAGAACGACGAAAGTGAATTTTTTATCTTACCCAAGTAACTTTTACAATAAACCTATAACAAAAATACACATTCTATTAGATGAATAATGATAGCCAACAAAGACTGTATAATTGTTAGACGGGGCGCCCATTGTCTATACAAACACGTAGCTCAAACAGAACGTCTGAGCAGAGCGCGCCAAATTGTCCCCAACATCCCTCAATAGACTTTATTCGATTAGACCGGCGAACTCTAACTTCACAGTACAAATAAACTGACTGCATTATTCACTTTAGGGTGAGCACTGCAATGGAATCGGGATTTAATCCAAGCTAAATTGCTTACCGTCTGTTTGGGGTTGGACCGATTATCTCTTCGGGCGAGTCTTTAGCGTTCGATTATTCAGCTTATTTACATTTGAGACTCCTGCAACGTTTTGCAGTCCTGGTACCTTTGTTCGATTGGATCGTTCAAAGGGATTTAAACAAAAATGTGATTGGTAGTAAGTAATGTTCTCGAACGGCACATTTGTTTCGCGTTTTGTTTACTTGGAGAAATGTATGAAAAGCATTTTCTATTAAACAAGGGATATTGTTTATCATTAATCACCACATATTAGAAACTCAAATATAGTAGTACTGTATAAACATGGATAAGTCTTTAGCGCGCTCATGCGGACTTATTTACAGTCCAGACCCTTCCATTTTTTGGAGCCCTGGTACATCGATTGAGCAAATACCTTTATTCAGAAAAGGGTTCAATTAATTACTTCGCCTGGAAACTCGTTAGCCAAATGTTACTGGGAATATTTAAGAGTATTTTAATATTGTTCGTACCTTGAAAACACTGGGTAAATCTTATATGAAAACATTGCTGCGTTTTTTTTACAATTAAATATTTACTCCATATGAACTTTGTTTTGCATTGTACTCCTCTCATTATCCACCTCGCTTACTCGTATGCAAGATACTCTCCGTCCAAAGAGGATTATATCATTGCCGCGTGACGTTGCACTTTTGCTGAGTTAGGGCCCCATCCCTGACGTCCAAAGAAAAGCTTCGCTTCAAAAATGATAAACCGGAGATGTCTAGATTATAATCATTCTTTCTTACATCCATTGCACCATACACAAAAATTTATAAATGCCTAATTCAGTTTAACGTAAACAATTATCTTAAAAACTATAAGATGCTCAAAGAAGTACACAATATGGTTTTACCAAAGAAATGGTATGTAATGTAAATTACTTGATTCAATAATTCCCCATCCAGGTATCGAACCCAGGACCTCTCGGGCAGCAATCGCGCTTGCAACCACTCGACCCGAGTCAGTCAAAAAGTATCTATATATGTAAATGTATGTATGTACCTACCTATGAAGTTTATGAGCCTATTTGATTACCGTAGCACGGGATTTGCCTACTTTGAGATCAAATTCCCATGTGTGGAGAGCTCCCAAGCAATTTATTATTTATTTATATTCATACAAAAATATTTTTTCATTGTTGAACCTTTATTTAATGCCGAAAATCTAATACTGTCCGGTATCTATGTCGACGAGAGCTCTCTCGAAGTAACAAAGAACTTTTCCGTACTCGAATACACTCAAAGAACCAATATAAGTTACTTTTCCGCTCTCGGGATGACGATTCTCTAAAGCACTTAAGGGTTATGGATACAATATACGCGCGGCGCTGATAAAAATATAATCTGTTTCTTTTTTTCGTCAAGTAGCTTTCACCCGTGACTTTGATGTATACAGTACTGTTTAAAAAAATTTTATTTGTTTTAGAGCTAAATTAAATTGTATATAAGATGAGAGAATGAAATAAATACATAGATATAGTTTTTTTAAGTTTATTTAATAAGTATTAAAGTTTATATTACACAATTTAACTGATTAATAATTAAAATTTTAGAATGTAATACCTAATATTTTTTAAAATATATGACATACGCAAAATGATCCAAGGATGTTGAAAACCGAACGGCAAAGTAAGTTTAAAGGCACAGATACTTATAAGTTGAGTTTTGAGAGATCCTTCTTTTGCTCCGCCCAACTATCTCCAGCTATCGAGCAGGACGTATCGCTTTTAACGTAATTTCCGAAACGGAAGCGCCGTCCGTCGGGACGCAACTAATGGATTTCGTTCATACTTTTCCCTGGGAATCGTCGGCGCTCCGGCGGCCATATTAATTTTCTCACGGATACCGTTCAATCTTCGGCACGGGCGGTTCGGTTGAACGAAAAATTTGACTCGAAAAATTTAATATGCGAGTGTAAAAGAAAACGTGCTTGTTTCAATGGAAATTTTTAAAACTTCATCACAAGTTCATGAAAGCACAGTATGGGCAATATTCATAGCATAATGTTAGTCATAATATACGCAATATAAATATATTCTGTTATTTATTTCAACTTTGTCAGATAACCTAAAAGGTGTATTCGAACGACAATCTTCTAAGTATCAATAAATGTGGGTCAGATTTTGAATTTATGGTCGACAATAAAATAAAAAATAATACCGCAGAGTCGGATAGTTTAACGACTA
>DWEE01001809.1:0-12547 GCA_018245755.1 Parelbella macleannani
ATTTGTCATTCCACTGTTGGAATATGGGTCTCCTCTCCTATTGAGAGGGTTAAGGCCATAGTCTGCCACGCTGGCCAAGTGCGGGTTGGCAGACTTCAAACACCTTAAATTTTTTTTTTTATTTCTAAAGTGTGCAGGTTTGCTCACGATGTTTTCCTTCGCCGTTAGCATGTAATATTTAAACTTAAAAGGCACTTTTTGTAAAGAGGTGCGCGCCATGTATTTGAACCCAGCACATCCGGAGTGAGAGGCTGAATCCTTAACCACTAGGCTATCACTGCTTGACTTCACGAATATTAACAAAAATCCTCTTTTTAAAGGTAATTTTAGGCATCGATGTTGTTCGTACAATTGAATAAATTACAACATTTTAGTTATTAAACAGATTTTTTGGTGTTATTCTCTTTCACAAATGCCTTTTTTGAAATAGTAAATACTTTTTTATCTGTAACTCTAATATAGTAATATATAAAATTACCTTAGATAAAATGTGTTTTTTAGAAGTACATATTCCATGAATAATTTAAATTTGATAAAGCCGTGAAACGCCGCATATGTTGTATTTGTGGTCTTCACTTTTTGATTATAGGGAAATACCACTGATCTCGAATGTAGTTATAAGTTATGATTATCCAATTATTATTTTTAGTTCCCTTCGATATGACCATAAATATTTATTAACATTATCTTTAGAGAACTTGACAAGTCTAAATAAAACGTATCTGAATATCATTGATTTGAAGTAATGGGTTTTTTTAAATATTACTTCTAGTAAACTTTATTGTGGGGATTCGGAAGCTTATTAATATACAGGAGAAATAGCGGAGGTCTGAATACACCTCCTTGGAGTATACCAGAATATGCAGACACGGGTTGACCTAAGGAATGAATGAGGAAGGAATGCATTTCACATAGTTCAATAACCATTTAAATATCGTGACAGGGAATAAAATGTAGAATTATTGCTACGATAAAGAAAAAATAGGTGACTCCAGGAATATATCTTAGCTATGACAATAGAGCAACGTAGCTAGGACAGGCGAAAAGTAATGGAAAAAGAATGATTGTGCATTTTTCTCTAAGGCGGGTCTCTTGGAATAAACCACTGAAATGACAACGAACCACAAAATAGGTTATTGTCACATTGCAACTAACTCAGAACTTACTCCATACAACTCCTATTCTTCTCTAAAAGTCCTATATACGAGGACATAAGTATATATATAAGTTTTGGCCTGTGGTATTAAAATTGTGGATGACACCTAGGGAAAAAATATTTTTTTAGATATATTTTGTGATTTCTTAAACTCACTACTCACAACTTTTATAAAGAGCACGTAATGTATATAATCCGTGTCTTTGTCCCATAAATGTACGTCTACCGCCACTTTCCTTTGCCCGTCATCTTCAAATAGGTACTGTGCTACCGTATATTTGAAGTTTATTTTTTACAATGTAGGCAGTCTGTGTCAAGTCAGTATTGTAGTTTGGGCGGCTGTTTAAATCCATACCAGTTTCTCTGAAGCTTTGAAATGTATGTCATATTAATTTTGAAATGAATGTCATATTAACTTTGAAATGAATGTCATATCAATTTTCAAATGAATGTCATATTAACTATGAAGGGAATGTCGTATTAACTTTGAGATGAATGTCATATTAACTTTGAAATGAATGTTATATTAACTGCCTCGTTGGTCCTGGGTTCAAAGCTCGGGCTGGGTGCTATTGGGATTTTCTAATTTAGCATTTCTTTAGTGACTCGGAGTCTGGAATTGTGCCCGGTGTTGCCATACATATAGGCTAGCCACCTATTCCATGAGACTTAAACGTAACTGGTGAAACGTGGGAGTGTACTACTCTGCTCTGCCTACCTCTTCGGGGATTACAGGCGTGATGTTACTTTTTTTTTGATGTTACGTCATATTAACTTTAAAACGAATGTCATATAATTTTTTTTTAACTAAAATGGTTTACATTTATTGTAGAAAATTTTGTAAGCTGATTAAACAAGGTTTTTCGGAATCCTTAAACCTGTTTACTGAGTTTCGAAGTTGATTTTTTCTTCTTTAATTCCTTCGGCGATTCTCCTATTTGACCCACGTATATTAATCTTTTTATTCTAGGTAATATTGTCAAACCTAGGTTTTATTAACAGCGTTGATACAAGTAGAAACTGTTTTTCTTCTACAGTTCAAAATGTTCTTTTTCAACAGGCGCCGCTTGTTGAGTAGCACGAGCATTTTTGGCTTCCAATGCGCTCACTTGTTATTTATATGCAATGGTCGTGAAAATGTCCCCAATTAACTGTTTTATTTTATGCTCAATTCTTCTGCTACCTGTCACGATTTAACTCGGTTGTCTTTAAGTATAATTTTTTGATCTTGGTAAAATTATCTTTGGATATGGTTGTTTTTGAACGAACTAGGTGCAGGTCGTTATGAGTGGATGTTTGCCCTCTTACAGTGAAATTATCCATTGTTTTGCCGTGTCACAATATGTAAGCAAACCCATATGTTGTTGTAGACATTTTTACAAACATTTTACGAGAAACGTCTTACGAGAAATTTAATGACGCTCCAGTGCTCTAATTTCGTGAAATGCAGTCATGAATCAGACATGTTGATGTTTACGGTTCAATGACTCAATGGGAGTTAATGACCTAAAATGTTTATTAAATTCTTATTAGATATCGCTTAACGAACGCACCATCGAATGAGTAATTGTTTCAATGGCAAGTTTCTTAAGCTTAATATTACTCAGCAGGCCCTCGTATGAAGTGAGAAATTTTATTGTGTTTCCGTACAAGACAATAATTAGGGTGTTAAATTCTTTCCGTTACATCAATGGAACTACTACTTTTTGAGATGTTTTCAATGAATTCTAGTTTTTAATATGTAGGTAGACCATGTTAGAGCCGGTCCACACGGCGCGTTACGTCAGCGTTGCGTCGACGTAGCGCTGTCTACTAATAATCATCGTGTACACACGATGCGTTGCGTCTACGTAACGCACACACGGCGGAACTGCAGCGCCCGAGAAGAAGCGGGCGGGGTGTACTCACTGCGTCGCCGGAGCGGCAGCGCTCAATTGTTTGTGCGTTGATAGGGAGGACACACGCAAGCTCATCTGGCTTTTTCCGTATTATTGTATTAGGTTTTATTTGCAATATCAGTTGTGTAAAATGAGTACCACTGAAGCAATTGACATGGATTACTTCATTACATTAGTTACTGACTGGGATGGTTTCACATGATGCTCGCCGCAACTGTGCGTCGCCGCTGCGACAACGGAACGTTATGATTGCGCTGTAGTAACGTTGCGATGGCGCAGCGCACGTGTGACCGGTTATACGTCAAAATATTTGCGTTGCGACGACGCAATTCAGAGTATCTTCAGCCATAGTGCCTTATGTAAATATGTAGATATAATCAACCAATCTGGTGATTTGACTTTTGGGACAATAAAATATATTAAGCGTTAACAATGTATCGTTTAATATATTTTTACCTAGATGATAACATACAGAAAATAACAGTTGCGTTCCATAATCAATTACAATAGTACTTCACACATAAGCTGTCCGAGATTTAATACGCAAAGGTATTATAGTATTACATTTTTTTGTTAGAGCGTTGAGTAAATTTTTGTAAAAAGACTGGCGTCTGGATTTCAACGTGCTACTTCCGGAGTGCTATTGTTATGGACTTAATCTTTTTCATTTTTAACGGAGAGCCCAGCCTGTTAGTGGAACGATAAAAGTGTCAATGATAGAGTACTGTATTGAGCATTTCTGCCCAATGTCTCCACAAAGTGTACTTCCTAACTTGATAAAGGCAATCGAAAACAAAAAATATTTTAATTTTGCATTACACCTGCGTTAACAACACCTGCTTTTGACGATTTCGTTTGAGAGAAATTATTGCCAGCTGTCTACAAAAATCAATCGAAAAATTCGATTCGTAGCCAATTCAATTTGTAGACTATCCAAAACCCCTTTGCCTCGTATGGATACATCCATTTCTTGCCCATCGATGGTATTGAGATATAGTTCACCAAGCAGATGTGTGCTTAACTGTTTTAAACGTCTATAGCATCTGCCGTGTTTAGTTGATCGGCGTTCTGATTGAGTTCCATAAAGCTTAAAATTCTTGCAAAGTAACTTTACTCATATTAGGAAAATTAATATAAAATTGGTGAATTTAGTTTAAATAAGTTAGAGTTTAAATAAAGTCGGAGAGCAGACACGTATGTCACGTCACGTCAAATAAGGGCGTAAAAATTGTTGACAAATAGTTATTGATTCAGAATCCAACAAAATGTGATCGACAGTTTATTTAGAATAAGAAAAAAATAAGTGAGACGTGTTAGTGGTTGAATATTGAAACTACGTAGGTACTCCAAAGTTGTATTCTTAAAAATAAAGAAAAAATAATTGTTTTACACTGATATTTCTGTAATTGTAATTAATTCTCTAATTCTCACCGTAATTATATATGTTAGCAGAAACCCAGACACTTTTCGAGGCTTAATAATTGGTAAACATCATATTAAATTGCGAGATACGTTCAAACCAGTAATAACAACATTTTATAGGCTTATTAACCTTAGTTATCTAGAGAGAGTACATTGTCAAGAGATGTAACACTTGACCGTCCACCGCGCACACGCAACCACACGTCGACACGCACACACACAGACACACAGTGCGCATGATAATGTAACATACTGTTACGAAGTAATAGATTTTAATAGAACGTTATACTACATTTTAAGTGATACGGAATTGTCTGTTTTTTTTTTTCATTTTGTTTCATCTACCGTAGTCAAAATATCGTTATACACTATATTTTAATCAAGATTAGCTTTAATTTGCAGTCAAGTTATATATTTCAATACTTAAAATGTTTTATTATATGAATTTTATCAAAATGAAATTCTGATACATTCAAAATATGACATGTTTTAGGAATCATTTATTTAGGAAAACCCACTTTTAAGAAGTTTTTAGCTAAAAATATGTCTGATGAAAATTCATACCGCGATAAGCAAATACGTGTAAGTAATCTGACAGATGGGTTTACACACTACTTGGGTAGTAGACACTGACATAGTTGTTATGTAAACCTATTATTTACATAACAATTATGTAGTTGACGTGTAATGACTAAGTATAATTGTGGAAAATCACCAGTGACATAATATTTTTTTTTATTAAATTTAATGTCACGAGGTCTATAAAGCGATATTTATTTTATCATTCAACCGACATGTCATTGACTTATCACTTATGTAATTATACATATATCATTACCATACTTGTGTCATTATGTATCATTGGGTTCTGTTCAATGCGATTTACATTTTAATATGCATACATCACTCTTGATATGGTATGTGCAGCTGGGATATCATATAATATATAAGAATTATAGTTATTTCTTTTGGATTATTTATAATTTTTTTAAATGCTTAGATCTTGATGGGTTTAAGAAAAGGCGACCTAATGCTATTCTCCACCTACTAAGCTCTATATCAGCAATTTTATGCATCACGATTGTAGCTCTGTGTTTTTATTACGCACTTATTTCTCAGCCGATATAAAAAGCCGTATAAATATTATTGTGGCCCTTTAGCACGTTATAACGACACGTTGTAAAGACTTTAACTATAAGGATTTTAACTATAAGCTTTTTAACTATGAGCACTTTAAGTATATAATATTCTTGAGACGATTCATTCAATAAAAATTCCATAAACAGCTATCATAAGTAAACAATAATCGATTTATGAATGCTTTATAAAATACCAGCGTAAATACAAAATTACCTCACCTTCCTCGTGCCTCGCTATCATTTGATGCGTAATTCATTATTGATAAACGGTATTGTTTATCTACATACGTATCGCTGGAATTGATACTATGATATAAAGAAAACTATTATGTTCCGAAACGTGTTACGATTAAGACTATGAAATTGTTTTTGTTTAGTAGCAGTGACGACCCCTTTGTAGTTTATAGACGGCGTCTTATCACGTCTAGAGCAGATTATTTTTAATAGATTCACTGGAATCTTATATATTAATAGCGTAAGTTGATTTTTATCCTAATGATTATGGGACAATAGCTGCACATAAAAAATCGGTTATGGTTTCATTTTGAAGAGCTCCACCCGTAGATGTGCAGAAAAATAGAGAGGAGTTTTTATTGCAGTTTATTAAATTGTTACGATTTAACAAATAATTTTAGAGAGCGGAAAAAAGTTACTGGCCGGTTAGAGAGCGGCGCTAAGACTGTAATGAAAAACATGCGACCCTACTACGCGACATACGTTGTACGTTGTTTTTGTTTCAATAATAAATATTTAATAACTATCAATAATGTGTAATCAGTGGTGAAGATGTTATAACACCACGAGAGTTTATGTGAACACGTTTATTTACAAACAAGTATGTATAATTTTTTCGCTGGTGACGTGAAAAATTAAATATGAAAAAAAGAAAGAAAAAAGATTATGACTTTTTATATTAAAAATAAATAATCTGGCATGTTTGTGGCAGTAGATTAACAGAATCTTAACTGTTTTTATTACGGTCATTCCAAAAGGACGTCCAACAGCAGGTGGAGCTCGCCGCACCACAGCTACTAATCGTATTACACGAGTGGCCGATAGAAACCGGCAACTTGTGAAACGTTTCCACGGTCCACAAATCCTGGCGGCACTCGACTCCACGAAACTACTGACATCATCAGGCATTGGACATCTAATTGCACAATGTGACAAATGCCAAGCTCTACATTGCGCATGTGAAAAGACTGGAGGCCAATTTACAGCATACCGTCACGATGGCATAGCCTCGCAATTCCAGAGGTCGGCATTTACTTTAGTCACGAACCACAAAAGGATGTTCGTTCACCCACGACGTCGAAACTTACCACGAGTCGGCGAGGTAGCAGCAGTGTTTGTGTCGGCTGACGGAGCACCTCCATCGACAAGACGAGTTTAAATCTACACAAAATCACTAACGTCACGTGCAGCCCTCCAAATTTTGGGAACTATTCAGCAGAAACGTCGCACGCGAGATGTTACAATAAGTACAATGCTCACAGTTGCATTGCAATGCATTCACCATTTATTAAACAAATTATTATTTTTCAAATAATAATGTTTTCGTTGTAAATTGTGACAGTTTATTCTCAACAAAACTATAGTAAATTGTTATCAATGACTTAACTCCAGTAGTAACTGAACTAATGTATACTACAATACAATACAAATATTCTTTATTGTACACCAAGACAATACAATAGAGACAGTACAAATTTTCGAGGGTACACAAAAGGCGGTCTTATCGCTAACAAGCGATCTCTACCAGACAACCTTGACATTAAAAATATCAAATCAAAAGGTTTTATAATTTTGGCGCCAAATGTAGATGAGTGACTTGCACTTTAAAATGACATCAAATCAAAATAAAACCTGTCATAGGTTTCGAAATTCTTAAAAAATCTTTTGATTAAACGCGAAGTGTCGCGGGCGACCTACTAGTTCAAAATAATTCCGACATTCATACTGAAAACCTTTTCAGGTGTATTATTGTTTAGCCTATAAATCAAGAATTTCCATCTTGGTTAGATTCTTATTCAAATTGTGAGTAGTAAACATTTTTGTACGGTATCTTGGAGGTGTAATATTTCAATAGAACTTACATAATGTCGAGTGAATGTTGCTTTATTTTTGTTGGGTTCGTTTTACAATTTTTAAATTGATATTTCACATCTGACTAAAAGTCAAGGATTTCAATCTCCTGAACTATAAAGGTAATAAAATACATAGAAGTAAGAGAGAATAATGCAATCCAACCAATTTAAAGATACCAAGCTACTAGTTAAAGCTACTAGTGGAGAAGCATTAGTCTTTGTTGTGGTGCCGGGGAAGTATGTATCTCTTACGGCCTTGGTGGTGTCGGGTGGAGGGAGTGTTAATAAAAATCTTTATATAATCATCTCAACGTTAAATTTCTAGTATAGGTAAAATAATCAAAACATATAAATCGGTTAGACTAAAACGTAGAGTAAATAGTGAACTGTAAAGCTCCGGCCTTAAGCAATAGCAGAAATTAATCACACGAGCCAATAGTTATAGTTCTTCGCAACATTTACCTGTTTAACTGTAGAAACTTTAATAAAAGTATGTTAAGAAAGCATTATATGTATGTAAATTGTGTGTGTGTGTGTATATAAGCAGTTGTCCTTGCTTGTTCATAATTGTACATTTTCACAAAAAAATTGCAGCAAATTTGTACTACATGAAATGTCGTTTTTTGATTTTAAAAGATATAATTTTAAATTAGGAAAGTAGAATTGAAAAAATGTGCTGCATTTTTAAATTTACATCATATTTTATAACTGTTGGGTTCGTTTTTTTACTCTTAATTAACGGGTCAGTTGATATATTTTCGAATATAATAATAAAATATCTGTGTATTTTCCATCTTCGCTAATTGTGTTTTTGTTGTCTCACGACAATATTTTATGTGATTTACGTTTGAAACTGAATGTAAATTAACAAATATAATTACACAGAAAAGAGAATTATGTTTACAACATTTTATGTAATAGCCATTTATACCGGTGTTTGTACTTTTAAAAAAGATCTTAATCATAACTTATATAATAGTTCTATTATTTTGGTCGTGTAAATTAAATTTATAAGAATTTTGTAAATCCAACTGAAATACTGAATTCACGTTTATTTGGTTTCCACTGATAATAATTATATTATTGTAGCAACATTCAAGTGCTAATGGCAGATCGTACTGTAGTTCAAGTTTACGGTGTAGTTATCCAATTGTAAGTGTTTTCATGTACAACGTAGACACTCAGCATTCCGAGTTTCCAATTGTGTAATTGTTCACTGTGTGGATAACTACCAACGGGCTGAAGATCATACAACATGCAAAAATTATATTGAAATAGCGAGGAATAAATAGAATTATAATCAATATGTTATCTACCTATACTAGGGTCAATTGGATTGTCGTAATTAGTATGCTAAGAATTAGGACGTCCATTTTCTTAAAGGTGAGCAAAACCAGCTAGATTATGATATTCTGATCTGTTAGAAGTATTGTTAGTATTCTTATTCCTAGTCGTCCATAGGCTGAGTTTAATTTTCCCACCCTAACGTCGAGATCGCGACTGAGAACTTGATGTGGTAAAAAAGGTACTGTTTACTGGCGCATTTAGGAATTGTCTTGAGCCAGGTCCATGAAAGATTAAAGTATGGCAATCATGCGGAGACACGTTCAATATAATACCGGTTAGTCGGATACAAAGAAAAGTATAGTTAATGGATCACAGACGTCTGCATGATATGTAAGCAACATTTTTCAATAGATCGTGGTCCTGTAAAATGAATACCTTTTAATGAATGTGTTGCTGTCAGTAGCATATTTCAAAAAGTGTGCTATTATTGGGAACGGCCATCAGACTAGTTGTTATAGTTAGATTCGATTAGCAATATTTATGTTATGTTTCCAATAGTTTAAGAAGCTGTATAATAAGTTTTGGTTGACGACTTGTCCAATAATGAATTTTTCGCTAATCTGTATAGAGTAGGTACCGTGGTTGTATTATGCTACAGACAATTGTACAAGGGACGGGTTCTGTACTGTATTTGCCCCGCAATTGTGCAAGGGGCCCTTTGTCAGCAGTGAAACACAACAAGGGTTGCTGCCAGCCAGGGACAAACTGGTCAATTGACTGCCCTGTCTTTTGTATATATTTTTTATAAATGTTATTTATTTGCCGCCATTTAAAACTAATTATAAAAAGAACGCAATTCTCTGTCATGTGTCCCTTTTCATTGAGCCCTGCAGATGCTTTTAAGTGTATTAAGTATCGTTGATATAAGAATAATACCAAAACTGCATAAGTATTGCAAAATATTTATACGTACCTACTCTAAGCAAATGCAGCAAATGCAATTGTTATTTTAAATAATATTTCATTGCTAAACGTCAAGGTCGCTTTTCCTTACCAAGAAATGGGACTAAATTTTAATCGAGATCATGCTATAATCCCAAACAAATCCCTTTGCCGGTCTATCGACCTTTCTTCCGTCTCGTCGGCTAATCTGTAAAAATAAAACCGGTACCGTCGATTATTTTTTTCTATTTCATAACAGTATCCTGTTTTGTAACATTATCCTGGACTGATCTATACGCGTTCGTTTCTGAACTTACATATACTTGCTCGTTTCACTGGTCTACGATGAAAAGCTTTTAAGTATTCGTGCAGGATACATGCATGTTTTATTCAACCAATTAAACTACTGTACAAACGGGACTCATAAGCTTTTTACTACGAGGCAATTATAAGGATATTCTCTATTTATTACAATGATGTTTGTGGCCGGTGTACGAGTATAACAATAGGTTCGCCACCTCGTCCACGATGAGCCCTATAAACTAACTGGTAAAACTCGGGAATCTATTATTTTCCTCTGCCTATCTCTTAAGAGATTACGGGGACCTGGCATCATATTGCGTATTCTTAGAAAATCTGAATATCTAGTTTTATTGTACATTTTATACGATCTTGGGACGATGTTAAGTAATGTTTGCAGTCAGAACATTTTATTAGTCTATAAATTGATTTATTTAAACATTGTAAATTTTTAACAGTGCCTACATATTTTCATCCTGCAAAATTCACTGGGGCAACTCAATGTAAACGCAATAGTCGGCACTGCGCCTTCTCATTTCAGCAAAAATCACGTAGATATAAATCTCTCCTAAATATAATACATAAGCCGTCTTTTCAATGTTGACTATTGTCATTATATATCTTTTCAATGTTGACTATGACATTCAGCATAGTGAGTATTGAAAAACCGTAACTGATTGAAATGAATCTTAAATATTACCCACATTGTTCTCCCTTTTCTTCTTCTGGTCGCATTCATCGGCTAGTGAACCATTAGATTCTTTAATAGTTTGCTTTTGTACGACAGGGTAACCTCACGACATTATTGTCAAATAAAGATGGGTAAAGAAAGGTTATGGGAGTTTAGAAGATTTTAAATTGCAATCTAACGTTACATTAGTCTTACATTAAAGGATGTTTTATTTTAAAGCGCCAATATTTTTGTAAAGAAGTGCTACACATCAGAATTTCAGGCCAGTGCTTCTGGAATATATGGCTGGCTGAAGTCTAAACCTGTCATTGCAATAATGTAAACATAACTATAGCTATTGTAAACATAAATTTTAAAGATTGCCAATCTTCAAAGATATACACAGTTATCTCTATACTAACTAATGGATAGATCAACCGGTCAATAAATTGATCAATTGATCTATCAACTTTTTTGTCAATCTATCGATCGTTAAATGAGTCAACCGATTATCAAATAAGATAATCTTTAGATTAGTCACTCAATGAATTGACTGACAAATTGACCAACCGACCAAAAATCGTTCCATCAATTTATGAATCTATAGATCGATCGTTGAATATGAATTGTTTCAAGTTGTGGCGCGACAACGTAAGCTTCGTTCAGTTATGATTATCGTCATTTAGCGTTTCTAGTTTAAATGATATTAAAACACTCGTCAGTCCAGTTGCTCAGATGTGTATAAACAGACTTTAGCAATGTAGTGTCATTATGAATAAAATCTTTTCGCTTATGCGTAAAACATATAATTTAGTATATTCATTGCACAAATATTCTGCTTGGACGAGACTCGAGCCTAGATTTATAGGTATGGACATATTATACCCAGACATGTTATAGAGGCTATTAGATATATAATACCACAAAACTAGCAATAAATTTGTACCATATAATGTAAATTGTAGGAGTCAGGCCGTCAACGATCCCCGACATTATCACACCGTTCCGTGCTACGATACATTAGGAATAATTCAAATTCGTTAATATTCTCCTTTTAATATTACGTTTAAGAGTCTTTACCTTTACAAAAGCAGTTTCAACATAAAATATTCGTCCGATTAAAATTGAAGAAATTTTAAATAAGGAGAAGCTTTTAAATATTCGACTCTTGAAATCTTTAGAGACAATCTATTAAGGCACTCTGACGCAATATGTGACGTTTTACAGTGTAAAGTCGGCGTTATTATTTTGTGATCACGACTTCGGCCCAATAATGAATAACCTTTTTTATTTGTCTATTTCGTACCAATTAGTTTTTAATTTTGAATTAATTTACGGAACGCTTACATAATTCTATGATTTGATTAATAAAAAAATTATGAGTCAAGAAGGATCTTTGTTAGTAACAAAAGTCAAATTGCGTAAGATGCCATTCGATTAATCTATATCTTTCATACTTCTTTAAGTAAAAAAAAATTAAATTTATGTTAGTTCTCGCCAAACATATTTAATGATTGATTGAATCAATGGAAGGTACATTATAATAATAAAAAAAGTTAGTGGCACGCAGGCGTTCATTGAACTAAATGGTGATGAAAACGGACAAAGTTATTTAATTATTACAGATAATTTTGACATATCGCCGG
>DWEE01001810.1:0-12538 GCA_018245755.1 Parelbella macleannani
TATACAATACAATACAATAGGCTCACCAACTATTTATTCCATGGCACGTAAGCGTAACATGGTGAAACGTGGGAGTGTACTACACTTCCCTTCCCTCCGGGGATGACAGGCGTGACGTTACGCATACACATCCTCACGCCAGATCCCTTGCCAAGTAAATAGAGAGCAGCGAGTGTTGAATATCTCTCTCTATCTTTATAGACCTCCCGTGCTTCGGCTATACTGTATAGGTATAATTGAAATAACAAGTTCGACACAATTTCTTGTATATGTGTCTATCAAAATGGGTCCGCTACACACAATATTGTGACGTCATAACCCAGTTTCCTACTTAACTCGCGTGTAATTACTGATTACACGCATTGATAGTAAAATGTTGTTAGAAAATTTTAATGCCTATTTCTCGTTAATGTTTAGTGGAATCATTAAATTGTTTTGCTCAACTTTGCCGTAACATGTTATTAAAAAAGTGATTATCCTGAGACCGTGAATTTTTATAATATTTCATAAACGTAACATCACGCCTGTAGTCCCTAAAGAGGAAGGCAGAGCAGTGTAGTACAGTCCCACGTCTCACCTGTTACGTTTTAAGTCCCATGGAATAGGCGGTGAGCCTATTGCCATACACCGGGCACACATCCGAACTCCGAGTCACTGCTAGAAATTCTAAATAAGAAAATTACAATAGTACCCGACCCGGGATTTGAACCCAGGATCTCTCGTTCGGCAGTCACGTTTGCAACCACTCGACCAACGAGGCAAGCAATAATATTTCATTGTGCTATGATTATTATATTATTGTATTAGTCTATGAGGATGCGCAGTGGGGACAGCGCGACCACCGCACACGCAGACAGTGCGTTGTTACGTATGCAAATACATTTGAATAGAACTGGGCAACGCGTGCAAGTGCACGGATTTCTTTGAATACTTAATTGTTGTTGCGCGGCCGGCTAATGAGCCGAGTGCATATAAATTGCGTCTTAACTTCGCCGACGTTGTAAACATTACGAAATTGCAGGAAGCGGTCATTTGAAGCGGTCATTTGTATCGGCGTGAGCATTTAACCATTCGGACATTCTGTCAAGTTCATTATTAAAGACCGATTTTTTCCTTAATAACGTAAATTTAATCAAAATTTCTTCAATAGACGAGCAAGGAACAACTGCCAAGATTCTAGCTGGTGGAAATTCTTAATATATGCATGCATGCATATCCCTAAGGGAAATGGGACATAACGATATATGTGTATGGTTTGATTGTACGGTCAGAAATCATTGGGTTTCGAAGTGAATATTAAACTAGAGAAGTTTATGGAATATAGGCCTAACTACCTGTCTTGCGTTTATTCGAATGTGTGCATGTCAACTTTCACAATTCACATCTTTGCGAGCCCACACGTCGTATTACTGTGATATTTTATTGGAATTACATTTCTGCAAATATTGCAGCCTTAGTAACTTTAACATTTTATTAGCTGATTGGTTTCGTAAAGACCATTCAAGTTTCGACGAATTTGTCCAATGAGTCGGGTGCTTCGATTCGATGATTGCGAGCTGGTAAGTCGCTAGTTAGCCTCGGGTCAATAGCTGCTAGTTGAGTGAAATTTAACATTTCATCGGTGGCCGGGCCGCGTAAGTGAATGAAAGGGATTGTGGCCGGCGGTTATTGGCAATTTCACCGTGCGCCACGGCCCGGGGCGGCTTGTTTCCCGGGAGTGTGGCGTCGTGATATCAGTTTTTGCTCGTCCGGCACCGGCCAGATGTAATCGTTGACTTTCTACAGCTGCTCGGTCGCCGAAGCGGTTTCACTTTCAAGCGGCGGCGGAATGCGGCCGGACCTCCGACCCGCGCCCGCCATGTCATCGGCGTCGCCCCCTCCCCCCTCCTCTTCCTCTCATGATGCACTCTGATCTCGCAAACGAACGACGCCTGACGTCTCCCTTCACGGGTGTCTCTCGTCAGGCCAACGCTTCTACAATTGTTGATGATAATTTCAAGGGAATATGTAAATGTATATAGTATGTTACAGATCCTCTGCGTTTTGTGATGTCAAGTTTATCGGTAACTACGTGTAAAAATATTTCACCTTCGCGTGCTTACCATAGCAGCGTTGGTCTCTGCGTGTTTGTACGGGCCGATTTGCTGGTTTCATTCACATCGGTGACTGCCGATAACGACAATGTCTGAAGTTGTTTTGCATACCTTTGCGTCTCGTGTAAGATCGTCACTCTTATTTTTTATACGGTATAGAAATCGAATACGTGACACCAAGTGCGCGATTGGATGTGCGCGCAAGGGTTGGGGGAGGGGGGATAACGTCACCATCGAATAACTCGGTGGTTAATTTAGATTCGACACGCGGCCCGAATAGCTGAGTTGGATTCCGACGGCGGCTATCCGCGCTAATATCTTATTCGTGTCATTAGTGCGAAATGCCAGCCGCTTGGCACCCGCGGCGCCGGCCTAGCGTGCCTCGCGGGCGATGCACCGACCTGGCCCGCACCAGCTAATTTCGGGACCGTTGCATCACACATCACTTTCGGTTTCGTTTGTCACGCGGCTATTTTAGATGGAGTGTCGATTATTAGAACTCTGTTTTTAGCCGGGCGGACCGGTCGGCCGCTTGGTTGTCGTCTATGACTAACTATGGTGACACGAGGAAACTTCCACTCATCGATTTAGGTACTACAATTGACCTTGTACTTCCTATTTAAATGAGACTACGGCTAAAAGAGGACACAATAAGGCTAGAGGCGGGTTTCAAAGTCAGTATGCAAGTATGCAGCGGCCGGCGGTAGCATGCAGTTATCTCGACTTTGCGGAACGAAACCCGATCCGTACGAAGTAGCGCGCGAGCGAGGCCAGCACGTCCGCTGCGAAGTCGCCCGCTCTGCGCTCTTCTACTCCGGACATGTTTACAACCTTCTTGTGGATCAACCTTCCGTTTCCAGACTGCTCAGAATTGTCAGAGCTGACGTCCAATTTACTGCCGCTGCCTGTGGAAACGAGCTTTATATGTACAATTGTACATGTTATATAGGTTTTATGTCTTACAGTGACAATCTGTCGATTTGTTTGCTTAGATATAAAAATAATTTATTCCCCTGCAGAGGGCATTATCCATGATGCCCTTCGTGAGCGCAAGGTCATTTCGGAAAGCGAATGTTCACCTGCCGTAAAACGGGTAGGGTTGTGCAAGCGTGCGCCGGCGCGACAATAGCCGGCACGTGGGCGATCGCCTGCTCGAGAACAATCGCGTCTCTCATTTAGCACAACGAGCGTCGGAATGCGGGCTCCCGATATCGTTACAAAACTGAGTGTAACAGCGGGCCAATGTCAACACGGCCACCGTGTTGACTCTTGATTGTCTCTATGGTAATGCGCTCGGCGTTCGGCGCGCCCGCATCGCGTATTCGACGCGCGCGCGCGTAGGCGACTAGGTTTTCCGACGCGGGTTGGGCTGCTCGCATAATGCGGAGGTACGATGTGGCTTAGCGAAAGTCTAGCCGACCTTCGACGCCTAGATATGGGCGGTAATAGGTACCTCCGATCTCTAGACACACCTGATCGAGATCCGACTCGGATCCCGCCTCGTAACGATGCAGTCATGTCGATATCAGAACAGTTATAAGTTACGTCAACGCTCATCGCACATAAATATGTCATTGACTCGGTATCGTGTATCCTCTTAGAGATCTCATCCACATCGAACGTTTCCGATTACACTCCCAGGTGTTGTCAACAACTTAACGGATTTATTATTATTGTCATCTCGGTATCACGGTTCAAAATCGCACGACTATAGGTCAAGGTAGGTTCACTTGGGAAAGCCAAGGGTTTAATCGAGAACGCTGGGAACGCTAACGTCACTGTCGCGATATTATCGCTCCGACACAAGCTGCAGCGGATCCACTATTGTAGTGTGAATTTTTGTAGTAAAGTGTCTGAATTCGCACATGAGAGATAGTATCGCTTATCAACAACGTTTGAGTAAGTAACTAATTTTAGAATGAGATCAGATCATACGATGTTTGTTTGCCATACTTTTGATACCATCTTCAAAAATATGAAGTTTTATAACATGCACCATACGAATGGCAGATCATGCGGATTAACGTTCAGAACATTGTAGATGAGTGAGGTAATAGTTATGGATGACTTGAATCATAAAGTTATGAAAGTTATAAATGACGTAACGTGTAGGTACACGGGGACCTTTAAATACTGGGAGAAATTCGGCCGCGTCCTTTAAACGAGATTATATTCATTGATTACTGAGTATGTCACAAGGGTACGTAGTTCTGATCGATTGTTTTAGGAGAATAATTGCTAGTGATTTATTGAGGTGCGTGATTGAGAAACATTCGTGTTCTTATCCTTGACAAGCGTATCATTGTCAGTGTGCGTCGCGGTTGAATGTCGCACTCGTGTGTATCGTTATCAAAATGTTATTATCTCAAGTTGAACATCGTCGTACGTTCAAGGCAAAGGGGCCTCCCGTGGTAACTTCGAACCGACGTGTCTCAGTTTCATTGTTGGCATGGTTGATGGATGCGTCCGCCGAGATTCAGTTTGCACTCCCCTGGCCAACCTTGAGCGGGGGTCGGTGACACGGTCGCGATCGTCGCGCTCGTCTGTAATTGTACGCTTCCGGAGTATTTCCATTCTCGCCCGGGACCTAGGACATGGTGCACCACGTGCGGCTCTATGGACCGACGCACGTCGTAAATGTTTACGAGTTTCGATCTATATCGGTGTCGATAAATTCTGTGCGCTGGCTTGTCGTAACCGTGCAAGTGCACCTACTGGCTACGAATGCGTACGATATGATAAATGACAATAATCTGATATGCTTTCCAGGCGCACGATATCTATGAAACACAAGTGAGATAAGGAAAAAAATGTATCTGACTTCATTGTCTGTTGGGTCGAAAACGATACGTATGCCTAATGTAGAGTTCATATAATCGCCATAATTATTTGTAACCGCTTTGTCAGTCATGTATATCGATGAATCTCAAGAGCGGGACTGTATTAGCAATAAACTCGCGCGTTTTTGAGTGACACATGCGAGGCGGCACACGGAGTTGCACGTTGTTAGTTGTTCGCTTAACGGTTCGCTTTGCCAATCCATTGGCGTACTATTTCTATCTCACTCTAAATGTCGCTTTTGACATTACAAAGTTGTCTTCATCTGCAAGGACGTGTTGAACTGACTGTCCGTTTTTAAAGCTGGTATATTGCATCAGAGCTGGGCTCTTCATCTCAGTTATGGGCAATTGGAGAGGCCTATGTTCTGCAATGGACAAGCTAGTGATGATGATGATGAAATATTGCAGCGCTTCCATTGACGGTTTGAACCGCGACGTCTTCGCTCACCAGTGTACGACTGGATTTACTCAGCATTCCTGGAGGATTTATCGGTGGCGAGCGGCGCTACGTAAATATAATTAGAGGGGCGATCTATCAGCCGGGCGCGGCGGAAGGGCGCGAGCTATCGCCGCCGTAAATCTCCAGCGCTCATGACGGCTCAATACGCTCAAGATAGGGGGTGTTCCGCTCGCTATGACATATCGTGTTTTTACTTTATATCTTGCATGTGTTGTTTTAACCCGTGTATACAATAGTTATTATTAGTTCATGATTAAAACCGACCTTTCTAGAATGTAGTCTCTTTTATAAGTAGAGACAAAGATATTATGAAATTGGATCTGTGCAGTAGGCAATTTATTTTTATTTTTGAACCTGTACATGTTACGTAAAGTGACTGTTAATATCTTCTATTGAGTAGTTGTTAATAATCGTTTTTTTGTTGTCGTCTTGTAATCATTCTAGGTATTGATTAGCTATAACGAATTAAGTTATTTAGTTCGCTTCTAATTCGAAGTTATTTTCTGTATACCAATTTTCATTCGATTTATAATAAATCTAACCTGTGTTACACTGCAAGGCTATAAAAAGTTGATTTAAATTTGTCTTTGCCGGAATTCGAACTCGTAACCCCCTCTAGAGCAGCAGTGTCGCATCAACTACACTTGTCTATTTCTTTACTTTTATACAGTTTTTCAATTCATACATTTGCATCTGTGTGCACACCACCGCCAAGTTTAAATTACGCTATGTTCCCTATTTTTTGGCCACCCGTACGTTCAAATCAAAGAGGATCACAACTCGCTCCCGCTTCTGCTTGGGGCCGTTTATCTCCGGGATTATGTTAATTTATGACGTCCTAACTCATTGGCGTTAGTTAAACTTAGATTGTACATTCCTATCTCTATTGAGTGCCACGACCTGTTACTGTTTTTCGCGTTAGGCGTTGGTTGTTAGATGTGTGCTTGTTTTTTATTAATCTCTATTGCCTTCTGTTTTTGGACGGAAACGGGTGAGGCAGAAGAGGACTGAGGGGAGGGGGTTACATGTATTTCCATAATTTTAGGTGGATTTGACTGCCTCGTTGTTCGAGTGGTAGCAAGCGCGACTGCCGACCGGGAGGTCCTGGATTCAAATCGCGGATCGCGTGCTTTTGGATTTTTCTATTTAGAATTTCTAATAGTGACTCGGAGTCTCGATCTGTGTCTGATGTATGGCAATAGGATCACCACCTATTCAATGGGACTGAAACATATCTGGTGAAACATGGGAGTGTACTGCACTCCTCTGCCTACCCCTTCGGGTATTATCAGGCGTAATGTTACGTTTTTTAGGTGGTGATAAAGTTAATGTGGGATTATGCTCCGAAACCTTGGTTGTTTGAAATGATTGGTTGATCGTATGAGAAAAGTAAATGAATTAGGAAATGAAAATTAACCATTAGCCAACAGCTTCAATATGAAATTAAAATTGTATGAGGTCACTGTGTGACTAGACAGAACTACGTTTTAATAAAATTGCATGTAGATTGTGCGGTACTTACTATACTTTGTAGTTTAGACATGAATACTAAAATTTTGTAGACTACATCAGCAGGAGTGCGACATTGATAAGAAATGCGAACGTAGAGCATAATATTTTAAATAATTATGTAACGAATTAATTTTTTAAAATGTAATATGCAAACGTTATGTATGTATTGAGGTCGTGTTAAATGGTTTTCATTGTAGAGTATGTCGATATGTGAGTGTCCTACTCTATTTAATTTCCTGCAATTCCCATATGGCTGCATACATAATACGCGTCATGTATGTATGCCTATGTGTTTGTATGGATGTAAATGTGTGCGTGTATTGAGTCGCGAGGGAAGGGAATTTCTTTGTTCTGCAAAAACTATAAACGTGGCGAAATACAATCCTAGGGAAAATAACACTTAATTTAAGTGACGTTTTGAAATACTATAGCGGGCCGTTGGCAATGTTTACACCCGGCGAGGTTTTATATACGCGTAAACTGTACATGTGATAGTAATATTACACCGTCGAGAACAACGATGCAATAAAAATGGGATTTATCGCGGTCACTCCGATATGGGGGGAAATTTCAAGGGCGGTGAAACAAAACGAATTCTTTTCTCCATGCAAATGTGGGTGGTTACAGATTTCATAGAGACATTAAGATCCGAACCGATATTTGCCTTTCAAAGTGCGTATGCTAATTTTGCTTTACGCTCAATATTAAAATTATGTTAACACTAGTTTTTTATAATTAATTTTATACATTTTATTAACTAGTGAGCCGGCACGTAAATTTAAATCGGTTAGGTTTTTTTTTCTTCTATATTCCAAATATCTATATACTTTGTGCTTTAAGTAATGTATCTTATTCTATTGTATATATCAGTTGGAATTTCAATTGATGTTGAATATAGATACTACATTCAGTGAGCATTCAATGCTTTGTTGGGTGCATGTCCATCTATTGTTTTTTAAAACAATTAAATAAAAATTAATATCGAATTATTAAATCGACAACAATAGTCAAATGTAGGCATGTACGTAGAAAAATAAAAAGACACCTTAGATAAAGCAGTTTTAACACTTGCCACTTTGGATGTCTAGAGCGAATTATTCATTTTTATATCACATTCAATACACGACTAAGCTAATCATCAACCGCTTTAGTTTTTATTTATTTATTTATTCTTTTTGTAACACCTTATGCTAAAGGATACAAGGGCGTACTTAATACCTAATGGCATTCTCTTCCAGTTAACCCTTTTTTATTAATATATGTATAGTCATATTATAATGAAGTTTTTGAGAAAGTCAATATAGCCTTATAGAAATAACAACACACTGCAATGGTGCAAATATTGTTCAGAAACCAATCCAGCTGTGGTGGCTTGTTTGACAGTTTAATTAAAATAAAAATGTTTTATAATAGTGATAGGTTTAATTCGAAGGGGCGCGGTATTAATACCTATTGGCGGTAAGATCGTCTCTGAGTCGGTCGCAAGGGCTGGTCAGTCGCTTGCACAACGCTCGCAGTATTAGCATAAACCGTGCGGGCGCCGCCCAGTCGTTATGCGCTCTGATGCGATGGGACTCGAGGCGAGGTATCGATGGGTGTCCATAAGAAATGATCACGAACTAAAAGCATAGGTCAAATCATGGATAGAGCTGCGTCATGCTAACCGTAAGGGACGACTTAAATTGCTTGGTTTAAGCGACGTGTACGCGTCACCCGAGGACGTCCATAGAAAAATCATTCTCAGAGCCATGACTAATAGTTGCTAATGTTCATTTGTGGTTAACATATCCTTAAGTCCGGGGTTCAATTATGGTTGTAGGTACTGTTTTTCATAGGTGTTCTTTAAAATGATCACGATAAATATAAACTCATATGTTTTGTTTTATCGTTAAGATATAAATGAAATTGCTTTTGATCTGCACATTTTAATGAATATAATCGAGATTGGAATTAAATGCGAAGAGTCAATAAAGTAACATTTGTAGATTGCGTGCAACTCCAAAAAGAGTTTCTCAATTAATTATTGTTCCTCAGATATTTAACTTTTGAAAATGCTTATTTAGTTACCAGCCACGTCCATTATGTGGCCTATTTAATATTTAAAGTCCGTTTTCCATCTTACCATGTGTGTTGTGTGGTGTTCGTGAGCTGAAACGTCAACCTAATATGATGGTTTAGTTTTTTACTTGCGGGAAAGAAAAATACATACCTACATCCAAGTTTTACGTACTCTCACACTCTGCAACAGGACAAAGATAAAGCCTTAGATAGTAATAACAATAATGTTAGCAGGAAATCTATTACAAGTGACATTTACCTAGATGTAGCTCAACTATTTTATTACGATTGTTTTCCATTAATATTTTTCCATAATATCGCTTCTTATATCGGACATTTATATTCGTTACGAGTTAGCGCGAGTTATTTATGTACAATACGTCAAAGCGTACCTTTGAATAAAACAAAGAAAAGGCGAGCTCTAGGTACGTATTACTAAAATATTAGCATGAAATCTTGTTGGCGTATCGCTCGTGGCAGCCGCTCGCTGCCGACTCAATGTCACCTTATATTATTTTGCGATATTCGAGAGCGCTTTTAAAACGTTTCGTTAAATGTTACCTTTGCGGTAAGCGTGTTTTACATAGATCTATTGGTAAGCGAATGGGTTAAAGGCGTGAAATACAAAAATATTGCTATATAACGCTCTGACTGGATATTACGTAGTTGCGAACCGTACATATACGACACCGATATGTCTTTAAATATTCTTTGTTGCAATGACACTGTGTCATAGTTTAAAATGAGCATAAATTTTAGACATTAGGACATATTTTAGTTTACATATTATATTTTATATGGATATCGAAATTACATTTTAAACAAGGTTGGTATTTAGGTTTAAAAAAAACATTGGTAGGTACTTATGTGAGTTCTCAGTTTCGTGACAGCTGTCAAATTTACACTTTTAACAGTCTAATTATGTTATCATCACATGAGTCGTTAATTTACGTCTGATCAGCTGTACCAAAACCAATTCGCAGCAAGTAACATTCTTGGTTAAGGGTAGATCATCCGCAGAAGTGATAAAGACGGTAGCAATGGAACCATGAAAATAGCAGTAACATGCGGAAACACACGCAGCTCTTGTTAATGTTGTGATTTTACACAGTGACATTATGGCGTATAATTATTACGTTTTCTATGCACGGAGGGTCAAAAATATGTTCATAGTCCTAGAGTATGCGAATGCAGGCAAATCATGAATATTTAATGAGACATCCGCCTTAGCCGTGACCTTTATTTTGGCCTTTCTCCGCGGCCATTGTTCTCGGACGGTCCCGGACCGGGCTGGCGGAATTTATCTAATGTCTGTTTGTTTGTTTCTTACAGGTAACTATGCGGTCTCGTCGGGCTAACTTTATGACGGTATGCGCGCCGCTCAATATTTATCTCACATTATTTAACTGGCCATTTTGAACGTCGTGGTGTTGTGTGATGTACCCACCCTTTATTTGATTTTTACACTTCCATCTTTGTGTTGCTGTGTTTTAAGAATTTTTGTATTATTGGTGATGCGCGTATTTGTGATCACCGTTGACTAGAAGTTTATCGCAATCATTGAAATATACAATTGAAGCGAACAACTTTATCGAAAGGTTTCATCAATGAATTTTTTTTTATGGAAAATCAATTGTAAAATAAAAAGTATTTGAAGTCTAAGGGACATTCTATGAGTGACGAAAAACTATATCTGTGTGACGTATTCAAAGCCTTCGTTTTTATCAAAACTCGTATGAATATTCGTGCTGCGTATGTAGGTAATACGCCGATGTAGAGTAGACCTGCACATTCCAATGCTGTTCTATTTGGGACCCAAACATGTAATATTTTGGTTACGTATACTTACAAACTACAGTTACACTTATTTCATAACTTCCATGAATGTATGTATTCATGTCGACGTTCATCTTTTTGCTATAACAGTTTATTATAAAAGTTTTTGTGACCATTTTTTGCCATGCATCGATCCATTGTCAATGTAGCCAAGTTCTAGCAGCTTACGTCTATCAATGTCTTTCTCGTCTCTTTTGTCCCGTCCCCGAGGAACTGAGGTTACGAGCAAAAAAGAATAATTTTCATTCCCGAAGTGACGTAATCAAGAGCCGATCTAACCGATTATCCTTCGAGAGCTGACTCATTAGCCCGAGTGTTGTAAGTCGAGAGATCACAATTGATTTTCGATTTAATTAAACTTTTTTTATGATTCACGCGACGGCCCGGCGCGATTTGCACGCGCATTCCTCTGGCGGCCGGCTGTTGCTGAAAGGGCATAGTTGCGGGGTCGTTGTCCCCGTGTTTGTCGACTGAAAACAGCCTCATAGAGTGTTGTTAACGTGTCGCAGTGTAAAAAGGCCATTAGGGTGGAGTGGCGGCGGCTGGGTGTCGTCACTCGACGCTCGGTTTTTTGTCACCGAAGCCAACTATCTTCCTCGTCGGTCGACGCTTTGATTAACGAGTGTAACACGATCTTGTGTGTCTCAGTCTCCACTGTTCGGCCCACATGAATAAATTAATTCCGACGCGGAATCCCGCCCACACAGGAAACAAATAGGGATGTTTGTAATAACTCAAATTAATGATATCGAACTTGCGTACGAATCGATTAAACGTTGCCGCAAAAAAGTATTTTGAAGGCTGTTATTAATCTTATTTTGTCTTATTATTAATTTAGTGATTCATTAATATGCGCATCAAAAAATTTGTTACATAGGACCTGTTTGCAGTAACTACTCATCAAATCAGTAACTACTTCGTGGCCAATAGAAATGTTCAATAGAATTTAAATTTCGAAGATTTTAATGGATTTTTCTAAAAATGATTAAGCTATTAGTAAGCGACAAGTAGATAACTCTTAAACTTGTATTTTCAAAACAATTACAAACAATATGAAGGAATCTACAATTGTATGGAATATTAATTACAAAAAAGGCGTTCTTTAAATTTTCCATAAGTGATTAAGAATATAAATGTATGTACTCATACATACTCATAGGATAAATATTTCACGTTTATAATGACACTGATTCTCGATGCTTAAGCTATAATTTAGATAACTACACAGGTTTAATTAACTCATGTTAACGAATCAATTAAGTTGATATTTGCGTCGTCTGGAGATACCGATTTGGTGAAGTCGGCCTGGAATCTTACGTATGTGAGAGATCAAACAAACCGTGAAGAGAACAACGCGGATGCCGGCACGCCAAATGTGCGACACCACGTCTTCATACGCAGCTGATCTAGTCGCTTATTGTAAAGTGTAAAAACATCCATCTTTCCATCTCACACACGCCCGCTACGTTCGTTCGATTTTGGGCGAGCGCGAGCGTCACTTTCTATGGGCGCACGCGCAGCGGCAAATGAAGTGTGTCGCGTACACAGACAGCTGCGCGATAGATTCAGCGCTCTAATATGCGCCGGAAACCATCAATTTAGACAGTGCGCCGGATTGCCGCCGCGCTGCTGCCGCTTGTAGGATGCAACTATTACACGGAGGAAACTGTGATTTACGACCTTCATTGTTTTGTGTTCGAGATCTCTTGCATCCTCATTCAATTAAGTGCTCCTCGGAT
>DWEE01001811.1:0-12536 GCA_018245755.1 Parelbella macleannani
AGGATCGCCGGTAGGCATTGGATGAGGAAGGCGGAGGACCGAGCAGCGTGGCACGCTCTGGGGGAGGCCTATGTTCAACAGTGGACAGCTATAGGCTGATGATGATGATGATGATAATGATGAAATGTAGATTTAGCGTTAGGAATCCTTCAGCATTCCACTTCGTCTGTGACCTACATTCAAAAACGCTGCGAAATTGCTTACACCTCGCGGCGGACATTAGAATCGATCCTGATATAATTCTCAAACACAATAAGCTCTAAGTGCCTTTCCCTGCACGCAACATACGCCCTTGCCGCTCTGGTTCCTTTCAAAGAAATATTATTGGCTAAATTGATTCCATTAAAGTTATTTATTGCCTGCGTTTCGTGTGCCTTTTATAGTCTATTCTATTATGTGGTTGTAGTAATAGTGTTGTAATGTATAATTCAATCTTATAATATACATAATATACTATAGGACAGTATATTATAATATTAGTGTAAAATGTTATTCAATCTCAGCTGTAGTTTTGTCTTTTATGCATTGTAGTCGCTGTTAGCCATGCCCCTATAAAAGAAGACACACAATAGAAATTATTCAAGGGCCAAATATTACGACAATTTAACTGAATAGCTGTCTAAATAAAATACGTCATTAGGTCTTCGCAAATATAACATGAATCCCGTTCTGAACAATGAAGAATCGAGAATGATTATACAAAAAAAGTATGCAATGAGAGCTATTATATTCTTTCAATAACAAAGCTGAATCCAAAACAATTAAAATATATAGTTCGAAAAGGTTATTTTTACACCACAGTATAAAAATTCTAACAGCCTAGAGGGCGTTTCGCATTGATTCGGGATCGTTTAGAATGTAGGTCACGTAGGGGTTGCATCCGTCAGTGTAATATTTAGAAATGTTTTGTGTAATGACGGACAGAAAACAGGAAATTACGCTCAGCGATAAAAATATAATATTGATTCAAAAATCTCACCACTCTGTTAAAAGAGCGTCGTAAGTATTGACGTGAAAAATAAAAGGAAAACTGCGTATTAAAAGATCCAAACTATAGTTACACATTGAAAATTACTCAGTTGTATTTTTGTTAGATATATCTTTGAGAGTAAAATACTCGTACACGTAAACTGTCTTTTCAGAGTGGAGGCGTAATGTTCTCGCCACTGGGTCGTCTCCGTGTCGCACAGGCTGTAAGAAAACAGGTAATTAATATCATCGAATTTTTATCAACCACCGTCACGGATACGATATTATGAAGTAAATATTTGTATTCTACCCGTATATAGAGGGAAATAAATATGTGCTTCATGTAAACACAAAATAGAAAAGAAGAACATTAGAATTCAGAAAATATTTGGTTGGGGTTACCAAGGAAAGCATCCTGGACCCACTGATTTTATTTTTACATGCAGTTTAGATGCGTTGTGTAGTAGTTTATGGATATCTTTGAGTTGTATCACTTAACGTTATAATAGCTGACGACTAAATAATGACCCAAGTATTTTTGTTTCAAATAAAATATACTTAGTGTGTAAAACCAACACTGAAATCAAATTAAAAATAAATTTTCATTTCTTATCTTTTCTATGAAATATCAAGCATCATCTAGAAAAATCTAATTTGTGACAAGCTGCACTACTTAATTAATACATTTTATTATTGTTAATCTTTTATATGAAATTACGATTACATAATTTTCAGATGAGCCAACTGCCAGTGATAAGTTCCGAGGCAGCGCCTCTGCAGGCGCCTTTGTGTTATCAGTTGCTCTGTGCGCCTCCGATTGCCCCGCTGCCAGCTTGCGCTCCGTGTGAGATACCACCACCTCCCTATGCGGTATATCCTTTCCAGTTTGATAGTAAGTACTCCAATACAAACATGAATAAGGTAACGTTACATAGTAGATAGTGACTGCAGGCGTATTAACTTAATATTTCTTTGACAACACATATTTGAATATATGGATCTAAGAATGTTCTAGAAAAAATTGCATTAGTCAAATTTGTATTATTTCCATGAACTTATGCAGGTCCAATATACATTACTTACTTGTTCTTAGATATATGGTATCGTGTATATTGAAAAACGTCTGATCAGGAGATTTGACAAAGCTTTTGTAAGAAACTTAAAGATTTGACTTTACAGGCCATTAGGTAACGAGCCTTAAACATTTTTACACTGTTACAGCAACACCTGCCATCTACGGTCCGCCTGCCCAGTACGCATTGGTGCCTGCACCATACAGCACAGCCTGCTGTGAACCAACTTGCTGTGCGCCACTGGACAAGCAACCTCGAGTTCACCCTACTCCCCCTCTCCACCCAGCCTTCATTTATTGAAGCTCCACCTGAAAACATTTTAATTCAGGGAAGTAAAGGTTATACTTTTCGTATTATTTATCTCCTCTCTATCAAAATTGAAGGGATCTTTAGTATGCACTTGGGGAAATATTGCTTTAATATCTCAAATATATTTACAAGCTTGCTTTGAATTGCAATGGAAATTAGTATGTGTCACATCTACTTAATATATTATGTGAAGTTATTCCTAAGCGATCGCTATCGAATTCAATTTTTGTTATTCAAGCAAGCAGAAGATAAATTTCTAAGCTTAAATAATTATTCTGAATGACAGCACCAGCACTGTTTCCTTAATAATTTACTTGACAGGAAAATAAAATTGTTTTTGATTATCACATTTTTCGTGACAAAAGTCAATATCGTTCCGTAAAATTAGATTTCAGGGACATATATTTCTAGAGCCGTAAGGCAGCTTCATCTAAAAACTGCTTATTTATGTTCCGTAATTGAGAAATTTGGGCACTAGGGGGGCGTGGTCCCAAGTTCTAACTATGTTCGTATATATTATGTCTTAAATTACATACACCACTGTAAAGTAAGCTGACTCGAAATGTTCCAATGCTATTATGTTTCGTCAAAAAAATGTAGTTAATAGTCTCATTAAATCTGCAAATCTTACAACTTTACTTTTTGATTGATTGTACACAGTGAGATTATTGAAAACTTTTGGTAAATCTACTTTTTTGTGGCACGGCTGCCATAATTTCTATTTTATTTAAGCTTGTATTGTTATCAATGTATTTTAAATGTTATTCGTATTTATAACATAGTTGTATCGTATATAATGCTACTGATATATCAGCTAGGTGTAAACATTTCTTTAAGACCATTCCTTTGCTCGAGTCTTCCATCTATCCATGCTCAACCAACTATTCGCTTCAGAACGGTTGGATTGTAGTCGGGAAAACGCTTCGGATTTGTCATTTTAAATTAAATAGTCATCTCTTTAATACTGCAGGTTATTCTATGTAAATCTATACTTTGTTCATATATGTATTTGTGTTCCTTTTTATTAGTTTCTTGTTTATTATTGAACAACATTTCATATTTTTGGCAAGATTTTTATATTTAGTAAAGCTATAATTTTGGTCAACATACACAATTCCAACGAAAAGTAACTTAATTTTGACAGTACGTGTTTATTGCTTTCTCAATAAGCGGCGATTTTAATTTTACTTAATTAATCAATTTAAAAAATGGTTTGTTTATATTACTTTATCAATGATATTTCAAGTGTTTTCCTTACAAAATCCGACATTTTTCGGTATATATTTCCGTATCTTGTATAGAATAACCAAGCCAGTGACTTCGACCACGGCAAGGAACGGTTCAAGGTGATGCATGAAGTGTTCAAGATATTAGACTTGTCTATTTGGGTATGTTTTTGACGATTTTGTCTATATCTGGTTGTCTATCTCTTATTTATAGATTAATATAAGTAATCATTACATTTGAATGTCTATGTAGGCTGATTTACATTTACCACTTTTGATGTCCATCTTGATTTTCATAGAATATTTTTCATTCTGCCTTTTCCAGAAGATATATAGACAGGCAACATATGACGTTCACTTTAGATGAACAAAAAAGTAACACAATGTAAATAAGCCTTTCTCAGAATGTGGTACATTTTTCGTACGCCATCATTGGAAAAAAGAAGTATTATCGAGAATATTTCAAATTGTTTTTGAGAAGAAATTTTTTACAATCTTAGCCAATCCTACACTTTCTTGGGAATTTAATAATACAAGAGCATGACTATTCGATAATATACGGAAATTATGATTTTGATAAGTTTCGCCCATAATTTAGAAACACGGTATACGTAGGTTGAAAAGTCTCAGCAAAAATACTCTTCAGCGGGATTCATTTTAGGGAGACTACAGTATTGTATGTAATATGTTGCATGATCGCTTGATAACCTCTTCATTGTTGGCTTTGTTCGTTACAGACTCGTAAAGCCAGCATCAAACTTTTCTGTTCTAATTAACTACGGAATAAATTTCAAAATAAACCTGCGTATTGTCGATACAGCCCCCAAACAAGATGCTGATCTCAGTCAGATGCGAAATGTGAAAGTGGGCTTTCGTTAAAAAATTCGTGTACACCATTTAGTTACGATATTCAGTTAATGTCTTTGAGGGTAAAAAAAATCTTACAATGTAAGGAATTCACCAAAACAATTTGAAACGTTACTATCGTTAAATTTATTAGGAATAGTAACAATGTGCTTTGGGAGCACAACGAAGTATTAGCACAAAACGTATAAGCTGCTAGTCATTAGAAAACATTACCTCGAAGTAAAAGACAAATACGATGTATTGATATCGCTTGTTATCCTTTAAAAGGAGTTATTTAGTTTTGATCCATAGATGAATAAGATTAATTTGTTGCTGTAAGGCGTAGAAAGAAAGAGTACATATTTTTTAAATATTTTAGTTGTTATTGTTGCAATTGACAATTTTTATATCTGGGTCCAAGATGTAAGTAAGGATTGCGAATTTCGAAAGCTTGATCTTGGATTTTATCTCCACTCCAGCTTTTATTTTGGGACAAGATTTCAAAATTCTCGATTCTTTTACCTACTGTTGTACTGTTGTCTTGGATTTAGCAAGTAGTCGGAGTACATTCACTTTGTGACGCGCAATAATATGTCTAATGAATTGTTATAGCATATTCGATATATTTTCAATATTATATTATTAGTCTAATGCGATTAAATGCCTATATTCATAGATTTCTTCGGAATCCTCGTGAAGTGTTATTGTCAGAAGATGTTATGGTAAACTATAGTATGTTATGTAGTTCTTATAGAATTTTATTCTCTACATTTTCATATTGATATAAATGTACGCGTATTTAAACATATATTAAGATGTATTCAATAGCTTACACATCAAAAACGTCGAATATAATTATTATCGATTTATAGATGTAGATGATAGAATCATCGATGCGATGTCGGACTGGAGAGGTATCACTACTAAGTAAACATCACTCTTATGAGTGATGTTTATACATCTACCGCGTGTTAGTCTATAGGATGACAACGGGCATGATTACTAACATAACCAGATTGTTATTGCTTTATGAGCTACTGTGAGATAATCTGCTGATACAATACATAGCTATGGAATTCAGTTGAAAGCTGGTGGTGGAAAATTAAATCCATAGTTTTAACGTTGATATCTTTTACAATGTTGAAAGTCAGAGCATAGTTCATTGCCTCACTAAAAGTCTAGTCTGTGCAGTTTGGATTGCTATTTTTTGTCTTTATTATTTATGAAATCTCAAATGGATGTTAATAGGAAACTTAAAGATAAATCAGTATATTTCACTAGCTAATTTACGAGCGAGGATGAACAGAAAGTAAATGAAATGCTAATATCAATACGTTAATTGCTTAATCTTCATAATTAATGTTGTACTGGTTTCGATACCTAGATCGGATACTATTGAAAACTTAAAATTCCTAGCATTGACTTGGACTCTGGATTTGTATCTTGTATTTGTATAAGTATAGCAATAAGCTCAACACTGGTAACTGATAAAATTTGAAAACGCACTTCACCTCTATGCCCACCTTTTCGGGGAATATAGGCATAATGTTAAATTTTTTATCCTTAATTTTATCTTGAATAACTATTTTTCCGCCACCAGTTTCTTTAAGGCTTATCTTAAGGGTAATAAATATGAAACATTTCAAGTTACTCCATGTCCTAAGCATCGTAATTATACTAAAAGGAAGTATAGGAAAAGAATAGTCGAGATTGTGATACTTATACTCGTAAATCAATGTACGGTTCATAGAAGCGATTGCTATCCTATAGATTAGTTCATAGATTAAGAAAGAAAGTAAGAAAAACATGTTATTCCAAGCAGTCGTGATAGGACCAATGGAACTCAAGGTGAATACAAAGAAATAAATGATGGAATGGGATAAATAAAGCGTGGAAGCTTACCTCCTTTGAGAATATTTTTGTACCCATCGTCTACGAGCAATGTGAAACGATGAATTTAAAGTGTGGTTATTTCAAGAATTTTCAGCTCATAGTAAAATAAGAAAAAGAAAGAGAACACAAGTAAAGTACTTTATTCAGTAGCCTTATTATAATCGGTAAATTTAAAATATAATAAAATGTTTCGGGAAACCGAGTTAAATCCCCCTGATCGTCACATTAACCATCGAATCAAAGCAACGGGTTGTTTCAATTAAATTCATTAATAATTTCTTAAAAACCATTGCTTTCTTGGCGAAGACATTATAGTATTCCATTTGCTCGTTCACGGTGGGTCTGGATAAAAAATGTTATAGACAATTGAACATTTTATTAATAATAACCAGTCTTTGACATTCTTGTACTTTGTCTCGCGTTTGTAACAACTATATATGTATAATAATTCCTTGACTATTATATTTTTTTATGCTATGTACATTATATTATGGTCAGTGTTATTATTGTAATCACTTTATGGACTTCCCGTTTATAAATTCGAAGCCGCAAATTGAAATATATCATAATTTTAAATAGAAAACAATTTTCGACATAATTCATATTATATTCCAGGTGTTTCATCACGTGACATTGACCGTATTGAACTACATACATATGTATATAGAAATGTTAAAATTTTAATATATCACAGAAGTCGATTTCTCGAATAAGAAAAATCTAAAACCTTTCAATATGTCAGCCAATGTGAATACACGTTTTACATTAAACGCGTCACTGACTTCGATCAGCTAAAATCGATCAGTCGAAGTCTCAATTACCCGGGGTTCATCTAAACCTGTTCCATCATAATATAGCTGACTTTGATATCTTATAATATCTACGTCTATAATTAATTGTTATACTTCTAATTCTTAAAATAATATATCATGCTAGACGTTACTGTCATTTTTATAACTGGTTAAAATATTTCAGTCTGGGTGTCTTCACTTAAACTATTATTCTGCCTCTAAATGTATGTGCTTATTATAAACTAATAAATGTGCAATAGTCTTGTGAATTGTCACTTAAGCCATTCTAATTCTATTTAGTGGTATTTAATAAGATGTATTTGTATAATGTACGTCTATACGACTAGTATTACTGAAATGCTGTCAATTTGTCGTCTTGTATCTGTAATACGTTATATTAATAGCTTTTAAGAATAACTCTAAATGTGTATTTGCTTTGCTCAAATCTGGTAAAATTCTGGTACATTGGATTCCGTACTCAGATCACACTTACCATGCTGTCATGTTTAACACTATCAAGTCTTTTTATAGCCCACATATCGTACTGTAGGCGAGCGCCTGTTCGGGTAATGGAATTCTACGGTATTTTTCACACAGATATTCCAAAAATAATGAAAGAAAAAACTTAGCGATTGTCAAGTTTAATGAATTGAATTAAATAGATTATTTATTTCTTTTAACTTTGTTGGTATCTTGAAGTGTTTGCATGGCATTACTAGGATTCCTTAATTAAAGAATGACAAAATCTTACCTATGGCAAGAGGATAGTTTTCAACTTCTTAAATCCACGTACCCACTCCACATACTATATACGACAGTTAAAATAATAATATTAATTGACCTGAATATTGGTACTCTAAGCTAAAAATGCGATCGATAAACAGTCAAATTGTTGAGTCGTAAAAGTAACTTGACCTGAAGTGAAATATAAAAGACATTTAATTGGACTTAACTTTTATTTATATCCATCGTACGTGAAATGTTGTTATTTCATAGTTTTAATAAATTAAGTAAAGCTTAAATTAGGTTATAGTAATAATAAGAATGTTGTATATATGATTTACTTGCTTGACGAATGTCAGTTGAAAACTAGGTTCTTAGGTTTCTTTTGTGATATATGCGAAGTAATTCTAAATTATACTATATTTATTTAAAACTGCCAGTTGACAGACTTTTTGTGTTGGTCATTGATACTCAGAAATATTTGTAGAAATTTTTTCAGAATATACTCTTGATCTTTACCACTTCAGCCGGTTGAAACTCTCTGTGTGTATTATCTTTGTATTGAAAGAAAAAACCAAAAGATGGCGTCCATTTTGTTGTTTGTCTTTGTTTAGAAGCTGCACTCTTTTAATAGTTAGTCATCAGATTATGTAACTTTGTTTGTGGTAATCGTTGGACATATTTATACTATGTCCACGTACTTAGATGATCATCTACATGCTGATTTCTTGCTGTATGTTCGCTTATAGTTTCTGTAACAGAGAATTGCACAAAATTTAAATAACCAAATTTCAATTAGTTCAGTTGTTATTATCCTATATAACACGCATTAGCGCTTTAATTCTGAAATCTGTAGTCCCGTGATTGTAATCATTTTCTTCGCTAACAATATTACCTTCAAATTCGCCATCTATTTTAATGGTTTTCGAATCAACAAAATGTTTTTTGAAGTCCTCCAAAGTTAGAATTACTTACGAAATCTTGGCGTCGACGAAATAATGGAAATTTACAAAAACTGCTATTCTCACACTAGTTCTGTTACTTATTTTTTTTAGCATTTTAATTACATAGATTTAGCATTGCAGTATTTTTTTACAACTGCAATGTTAAAATGCGTAATGTCTGTACCGTCACATGTAATCAGTCCTTATGCCATCTAAAGTTATCAATTCTTCTGTATGCTTCCTTTGCAAATAATGTACGAGGTAAACACAAAAAACTTGAATTCACTTCTTCGATAATTATTGTTTAAAATGAAATAATATTCATCGGAAGATACTATGACATAAGCAGTGAAAAATCTGCTAATTGTTTGACGATGCGAGTGGTTTAGATTTGCTGTATGCCCTACAATTTGTGACGGTACAAATATTTAGTGCGCGGCCACCTTTACGAATCACGGTCCATAATTGCTTAGGTAAGCCAATGGTTCATTTGGACCTGTTAATCCGTCTGTAGCTCACGAATCATCATGTACAGGGACAGAGACAATACAGTCCAGTTGTTAGAGGACGTTATGTTCAGTAGAATTGTTATCATAAGGAGTAGATCAGTCACAACTCCTGGGTTGATGGCCATTTTATTCATAATCATTTAAAATTTAGCATATCAAATCATTCGAGGCTTTTTATTGACATTGCGTACTTATTTTAAATTTTTCTTCAAGCTATTTTTGTGAAACTCTTGATTATAATTTTTTTTATTATTCATTAAGCTATGACTCGTGTTCTACGTAAGGGTTGGTATGGCGGCAGGGATAAAAGCGTCGACAGTGAGTCTTAATGCCGACTTGATTTTTAATAATTTCTCAAACGCGACTTTCACGAGTCACGGCTTTTCCATATTTATTGTTTATTAACGATTGTAACGAAACATTTAATCATTTTAAGTGTGGTTCAACAATGGTGAGAAAAAAAAGTATAGTGAGTATTCTCGGAATACGGAAATTTGACTGTTATTAACATATTTGTGAACTTTGGTGATTAAATTTGTACTTTTGTTGTTGTTTCGATATTTTTATGAATAATCTTAGTAATGTTGAAAATAAAGTATTTGATACAGGATGCTTAACGATATTTAGAGGAATTCCAAAAAATATCACTTGAACAATACCTTTGAATATATAATGTTCAATTAATTTACACACAGCCTCCAATGGCACCATTCGATCTCTAGAGGTGTGAATAATTACTCGGACCGTAGTTTCTCGGAATGAACATCATTGCTACGTAATGCTGTTATCATTAAAAGCTTATCGTTAAGTATATTTGTCAGTAGTATGTAATCGTTTGTACTTAAACTCTATGCGAGACATTGAAAAATATTTGTCCCGTCACAGTTACATTTTTGATATCTTTACAAATTTATAGTCCAATTTTCCGTTACGATAGTTTTACCTTTTTAGAGGTTGGATTTGTAAGACGATATAATTTTGTTGATTGTGAAAATATTTCATAGTAGTATTTTTAACTGTTGACTACTTTTAAGAAACTTCCTTAGAGCGCTACGCATACAGGCTTTGAACGACCATAAATAAAGTAATATTAATTATACGGGTTGTACAGATATTCCACTGTTTTGTCGAAAGGAATCGTTTAAAAACGATTTAGTCACTTGCTGTTTGTCACTGCAGCTACTAGATAAGTTCGAAGCAACTAAACCGTTTTATGTTACCATCTGGATGGTGTGGATGATGCATCTTCAACAATTTCTGACTGAATTGCAAAAACCTAATGATTTGAATTTCAGTCTCCTACTTCGCGCCACTGGTTTTCAAATCTTGGCATATACATAAATTAAATAAACTTTTGTGTAGTTTTCAAGATTAATTGTAATTTAATGTTATGGTTAAAAATATCGCACCGAGACATACGCTACTTCGAATTCTCCAGAATTTTCTCATTGTGTAAGTCTCATTATGACAGAAGATTCCTAAAAGTGGATAATGATAATGCCTTAGTGACTGACTTCAAGACTTCTGGAAAGATCGCAGTTGAACATGAAACGGTACTTAGTCTAGATAAAAGCTGCAGTAAACTTAACCTTATAGCTTTGGTTGTTCCTTACGTAACAATACCATTGCACAATAATGTTAATAATATGAGACAGATACATTGCAACGACAGAATACAAGAGGGTACATTCCACAACGCCGCTCTAGTGCTGTCGAACGATAAATCGGTGAAATATCATATAAGGTCTGACGATAATAATAAAAGTGAGCAAAAAATGTCTAAATAAGCTATCTATTTCTATTCGTAGTTTGATATATACGTAATTAATATTCTTATTACTGTGTGTGTTTTAGAAGACTTAAAATTCGTGTCTTTTGCTGCTAAATTATATTCCAATGATATATATGTGTCTGTGTAAGTGAATATTAGAGTTCTTCCTTACGAAGGACGAACACAAGAGATTAAAAATTGTTGTAGCCATCGTTCAAATAACAACACAATTGCTCGTTAAAAAAATACTATATCATTGTTGTTTTTATTGAAGTGATCGTAAAATCATTGCGCACATAACAATTCAAATATATACGAATTAGAATTGAATTATTAATAAGTCAAAATATTTTCTAACAATATAAACATTGTATTATTGTCATCGAATGTATGTAGGTGATTATTGATCGTTGCTGTAATAATAACAACAAAATTATTGTCTAGATATTATATGTGATATTGTTATTGGAGTAATAGATATTTTAAATGCTAATAAAGATAATTATTATTAATTCTATATTCTCCTTGTTGACTTATGTGTAATAAATGTATTTCTCTTAAGGCGTATTTTAAGAAGTTTTAAGATCGTTGTGTGATCTATATCCAATGCGAGCGTAAAGTAACACTTTAAATGTGACAGTTATTTTATTTTTTCCACATAAATATTTGCCTTCGTTGTCCGTTTTATAAAATGTGAAATTTTTAAACATTTTACTTTTTGTGAGTTTTTTGAAGAAAATATGCACTACTTTTGTTTTTGGAATTTGTTACGGACAAAACTGCTGTGCGTTCAGTAATAGAGCGGGTGTATCTCGCCTAGAGTGAGAGCTCAAAAATGAATACCTACTAATGAACACAAATTTCTCGTTAACTGAAGAAAAAGTAACAATTTTACCATAATAATTCAACATCTGTGAACATATTCTTTACCAGGTATTTTCTCTCTTGACTTAACTACGACAAAACTATGTATATAATTATTTTTGATTCAATAATACTTCACTTGATTTGCTTTAGTGCTCTCACTCCAGACGATGTGAATTCGCTAGGACCAGTCCATATCACTGGATGCAAATGTCTTAAAATATAGAAATAAGTACAATAAATAATAATAAAGCAATAACGAATAATTATAATAAGTCGCGTGTATTAACATTAATCGTAACAATAATATGTGTTTTATTTATCAATCCCTAATAATCCTCTTTATACAATTATAATTGTAATTATAAGCTTATAACTAATATAATCAGATAATATTTGAAATAAGCGAAGCGTTTCTCATTGTATCACTAGGAAATAACCATTTTTCAATAATTGTCAGCGTTGCAGACCACGTTCTTAGCCCATCTTAATTTCAGTGGAAACTCGTATACAAATGGGGACCGATAAAAGGGTTGATGATGCTGATGATGATGATGCTGATGATGATGATGCTGATGATGATGATGTTGATGATGATGATGATGATGATGATGATGA
>DWEE01001812.1:0-12536 GCA_018245755.1 Parelbella macleannani
GTGATTCATCAAACAATTTGGTTGTGAAATTTTCGGTTATAAAGAGAAGTTTATCCACGCCTGATATAACGCTTGACATTTCGCCTTCTTCGACGACAAACAAGATGGGTTTAAGTAAAATTAAATCGGTTCCGTCTAATTTAGAAGAGCCCTACGCTGTGGTTGATATAGTTAAGCACCAGGACTCTGATATTCAAAATAAAGACGCAACCGATACCTATGTGTCAATGACCTCACATTCTACGATGTCATCGGGTGAACGCCCCTATTCTATAAAAGATATATCTGAAATCATATCATTGAATAGTTCAACATCGGCAAGCGCTAACCTTTCTTGTGCTTCTGATTCGCATATAGCGCTACGGAAGTCTAGCTCCTCGGAACACTCTGGCCACTGGTCTTTAAAATCGTGTTATTCAAATGTTACTATCGTATCGGATGCTTCGTTTAAATCATGTATCGAGGAGTCCTCAGAGGGAGACTCCGAAAACACTTTGCACTCGGACGAAGATTCCTCGGATGCAGAAACTGTTAAGTCAGACGTTAGCATGTCAAAACGACCTTGGGTTCAAAGTGATTCATTTAGATTTGGCAATAGGAATTCAAAGGAAGTACATACTGTGATAGAGGAATCAGTTGAAGATAGCGATACTTTGAACTCGAAGACATCAGTAAAGTGTGAGAGTTCGAAGTTCGAAAGTGGGATCAGTGTTGAGGGTTCGGAAACATCTTCTTCCGAGTGCGAGGACGACAGTGGTGTTCCGGGGGCGGGCGCGGATGTGTCGCTTGGTGCTTCGCTTGAGCGGGGTTCGGGGTTGGTCGGGGGTGTTCGCAGCGGGTCTGGGCGGCGTCGTTGGGACGAGGCAGAGGGCACGAGTGAGGGCGACGCACTGAGCGTCTCCAGTGCAGCATCTAGTTGTGCACCGCTCCACATGACGCATCATCCTGAATACAGTAAAGTATCGGTGAGTTTACTTTTTCTTTCCGTATTTTTGTCTTAATTAAAAATATTGTTAAACAAATCCCTTCTGTTATAGCTTGATCCAGAATTTCTGTTCTTCTGGACAGCAGTGATAGAAAAGGAGGTTGTACGGTTTCGATTCCACGTAGTTTAATTAAGTTTATTACATTCATTGTCAGTGTATATAAATACGCTTCCAAAGTATGAGGCTGATATCTGAACCAGTAACCAAAATTTCAATATTGATCTATTTATTTGTAACCTTAGCTATCTACTTAAATTATTCCTTTAAAATAAATCTGTTTGTGAACCATATAACATGGTACTTAGCTCAGTATACCTTATCATATTTCGGGCGAACAAGTACCTAATTGCTTTAATCGAATGTAATTTATTGCCGATTAAATAAAACTAAAGACACACCTGTGGCCTGTTGCTTAAACTGTCACGCGATGAGCGACGTTGAGTTATTAAAAGGAAATTAGTTAAATTTGTCACGGAATATAACGTGACTGAGGATATTAAGGTACGTAACGATGTTTTACCCACTCACAAATATTACCTGAATTATATTTGTATAAATAATTTACATAATACGGTATATGTAGATATGTAGGTACATATGTAATTTTTTTTATGCAACTGAAATTGACATACATATTCTTACGAGTACACATTGTGTCACGACGATACCTTAATTGTCTTTTGATGTATGTTTAACACCTTATGAGGTTTAATATTTATTTTGGGTTTTGTGTTTTATTTTTTGGGAAGCTTGGACTTCATCGTTGAGACCAAACCAGGAATATAGCATAATGCTACAGCAAGTCTAGAAAAGTACTTTACAATGATCATGAACCCGGCAAATGTTATTTGATTATTATAGAGTTACAAATGTTTTTGAATAATCGTAGCACCAAGTACCTCCATTACTTTGAACTAATAACTGCTATCAAAATGTTTTTCTAACGAGCTACGCTCATCAGCAAGCGCAGTTTGATCACTTAGAGGATGGAAATAATAAAAAAATGGTGTCTCACTCCTGCACTGAATTGTTTTTCAATTTGGTTTCTTTTTTGTTACTTGTATTATGCTTAAAGGTGTTATATATAAAAATTGTAGATATTAATCCAAAAATAGTATTACTGACCATTCCTGATAGGTCGACAAAGTATTTTTTTCTTGATCCTTTTTTTAGTTCCACTGTTGGATTCGGATCTTCCTTCAGAATGAGAGGGTAAGAGGGTTGAGATCGTTACGTTAGCCAACACGAGTTAGCGAACTTTGCGTGCCTTAAAGAACTTTTTTTTTAATTTAAGGTTTCTAGGTTTTCTGCCGATGTTTCCTTCAACGTTATAGCAAACGCTATTTATTCTTAAAACATACATTTTTGTAAAGAGATGCGCGCCAGGATGTGAACCCGCGACCCCCACAGTGAGAGGCTGAATGTCAAACCACTACACAGTCCAGTTTAGTCCTGTCAAAGTATATAATCGACCCATTTGTCATCCCACTGTTGGAATAAGAGATATTGAGAGGATTAGGGCCTTAGTATGTCATGCTAGCCAAGTGCGGGTTGGCAGACTTCACACACCTTAGAATTATTATTTTTTTTATAAATTCTAAAATTTGCATGTTTCCTCACGATGTTTTCCTTCAACGTTAGCAAGTGGTATTTAAACTTAAAACGCATTTTTAAACCCAGCACCCCTGGAGTGAGAGGCTAAATTCTTAACCACTAGTGACTAGGCTATCACTGCCGTCGAAGTATAAAACATTGCAAATGCATGCTTTGCAGTTGTTTATACTTAACAATGACATGAATGATTAAAGACGTCTTGAGAGAATTTAGTCATCGCGTGAACATACTGTTCCATATGGTCTGTGATTGTTGGATTACGCACCCGTGTTTGAATGAGTTTCATTTTCACATCATCAGCACTTTGTTCATATTGCTGTTGGACATGCGTCTCCTCTGGGTAATCAACTACATGTCCGCATGCTCTTAGTCGGCAAGCTTATACAGTTTTATTTTAGCCATACTGAATAGTTTGCCGAGTTACTAATTATAAGTTTGTGCATAACTAGGTTTATAAATAAATGTTTGTTTTATCCATATTAATGCAGAATTATCTCGAAGAGATGGGAGAGGGGGTTGTTAACCAAATAGTAGTGGTGTAACGTTTGATGTATCCGTAATTAGACAAAAATTAAAGTTTTTCCTGGGGTTTAATATGTAGACGTACAAGTATAATCTTTATTTATTTATTCTTTATTGTTCGTAACAAAGGGCGGACTTAATGCCAAGTGGCATTTTCTACAAGTCAACCCAGGTGATGATGGGAAGTTGGGGTAGGCACGTAATCATCTTAGTTTAAAACCTGTGTAATGAAAAATTATATATAAATATATACACATTATTAAATATATTTATTTACTTTAAAAAGTACTGGAGCTTCAGTTTTATACAGTACATATGGGTTATAAGAATTCCAAATGAAAGAAATACGCCTATTTTTAATATGAATATGGGATGGAAGGAATATGATTGACATTGAAAATAAACAATGCATGGATTTAAGCACATTTGCAGAAAGGTGAATCCTGAATACTCTCTAAATGTGCCAAGCGTTATCCGACATTCAACGGGCCGTGTGACGTATCGCGCTAAACGCACTCGGCGGAGAGGTTCTTGCCGCTTTCGTCAATTGTGTCTTAATTGGCACACTCTTTTCTCTACAATGTCTCTAGTCTTGCTAAGTTGTGGTAGTTTTGTGGCTTATACACTGTAATATTGTTTGGTTTCACTTCGCTATGTCATCAGCTGATAATATTAGGTACATATTAAACGAACTATCTTGTTTACAAAATTGTAGTAGGTACTTGGACAATATCATAATATAGTTTTTGTTTATAATTACCATACCAAAGTTACTCTGTGCTGGTTTTCCTCTTAGCCTGAAATTTTAATCTTATCAATAAGGTTATTATTACTAGCTTTATTCGTCTTTACACCTTTGGTTAAGTTTAATGATAAATAGGGTTCATAGAAATATCAATGCTAAGTAAACCTAATATCATAAATCTACCTTCTATTCAACAATTTGCACGTCTGTGTTATTAGCTCTGTGGTCTAGGTTTCTGTAAATTTGTCTTACAATTAGTGTACTTTTACTATGATAATCCCTACCGTAATACAGTGTACAGGTATATCTGCTAGGAGACTGACGATGCATAATCAAGTAAATTGTTGTTCCAAAGCATTTTTTTCCCTTTATCGTGTTTCTACCATTGAAAGTAGTCAAAAAGAGAGACTACTCACTTGATAGTAATAACTGACCATCATCTCCTAACATTAGCAGAGACATCATGTGAAAAAATTGTTACACTTCATGTTGTTATCAATGAACAATTTCATTATATTATCATAACATAAACATGCCATACGACAGACGAGTTCACTGTTGATAAATTGTCGGTAGCACATGGCGTACTACAAGACGAAACGTTTTTAAACCGCTTGGCGTATGCTAAGAAATTAGGCGGCCAGTCGCTCCGTCGCGTACGATCGAGGCATGCGTACTCTCGATCGCTTCCATTGTTATCCGTATCGATTACAACGCGGATTAAACTTTTAATAATACGATCTTTATTATTATTAATACTTAATCTAATAATACGCGGAATATTAAGATTATTGTGTTGAGTGATTAGTGTTTTGTCGTTGCTGAAATTGTGATAATTATTCGTGGGAAGATTCAAAAATAGTTTCGTGCATTTAAATGTGTAGCACATGTATATGTGCACATGTGTGTGTGTTTACGTGTATTGTGTGTGTGTGCCTGTGAATTATTTAAAAACGTGTGTTAATCCCATGTAAGTTTATATAATTTTAATTATTTAAACTTTAAATAAATACATGCATATTAAAATGTATGTACGTTTTGTGAATTCTTGGAATGAGACTAAAATTACATGTTGACGTAGTTTATAAGCAGTGTTTCCCCTTTTAGCACGTTGCCGTGAAAAAATAGTATGTCCATTAAATACTCGTGTCAAGGGCTTCATGACCCAATTTAGCATGTCGAAATTTCGAAGACGTTCCATCCAATGAATTTCTAGAAACATTATATTAGAATCAGCATTTTCTGAGCATATTTTAAGAAAATTTTCTGCTTTCGCAAGTATAGGTATATTTTTACTGACGCTATTTATGATTGCTTAATGTTTGAACTATAAAATTATGAAATGTCGTCATACTTTTTCTTCATTAACATGACTGGTCTCGTGTTTTGAGTATGGTTTTATTTTATTCATCACCATCATGATCATCATTATTATCCGCACCAATATCATTATGTGCAAATGGATAAATGATGTTCAAATAAATATATCGTTAGCTTGAAAAAATTGTATTGTAGTCAGCGAGATAAGTATATTCAAAACATCATTAAAATTAAATTTAATATGGTAACTCGGCCACAGATCATTGGTCCGAGATAGTGTCGAACTGTTCCGCTCACGGAAATAGGACTTCATGAAGTGTTTGGCGGTACGCCAGCGCGGATATCTGCCCTGGAACGTTTACGCAAAACAATGCTAAACGTTAGTTACGTGTTTTCGGATGTTATGTCGCATAGGTATTCTTGATATGCGATTATATGGAACGTAACGATAGTAGTTAGTTTAACGTGACAAGAACGACAGCGCACAATTTACGTCCTATTGCTGAACGTGGATTTTTGAAGCGATGGTGGTCTGATCTGAAGCAAATTTCATTTTGCCTCTCTATTCTGCTAAGTGTTTGTCACGTTATAAGGGCTTAGGTTATAAAGCATTCTACATATTAATTACTTTCCAACATATACGTACCATTACTCATAAGAAAATAGGTCTAATAGATTGCGATATATCAGCATTCCAGGACTATCCTAGGACAAAATCATCAATAACCAAGTTACGACCGGTTTAGGAAAAGCTTACACTTGGAGAATGATAAAATTATGATTTATTAGTGATCTGAATGGTCTTTGTAGGTAACACTTTGGATGAACAGAATAGAGCGTCAAAGATTTTCGAGGCTGAATAATACAAAGTAGTATTAAAGTTTTGCGGATTATTTTAAATATCGAGAACAGTAAATAATATTCTAGAACGTTCTTTATCAGACCAATTTTATTACTGGATTTTTTGATACGCAAATATGTCTAAATTTGTTATTTGACGTGTGTTTCATTTTCATTCATTCTACGTCGTAATTGACATAGATATGGTTTATTGCTTCATATCGACATGTGGTTGAAACAGATGTGTGAATTTTCTACTTACTGCTGTTTACGTTTTCGACAACAGAATGAGGCGGTTTAGTCCGGAATGTGGGTCAGTGGAGTTGGAATATTTAATTATGTGTTGATCTGTTGCTGTTGGATTCATTATGTTCGAAATTCGGATGCCTGTAGTAACCTTGTTTCAGCTATTTTAGAACTGTAAGTTTCCTCTTGAACGATGAAATCGTGGTTCTGACCTAGGAATACGTTACCTAATATTCATATTGTTTCATGTTAAATTTTGCGTTATAACTATTGGAGATCCTAAAAGAATTTAACATTTCTTACTGGCCTTAAAAGATTTCTAGATTATTTATGGAAACGACTTAATGGAAATCCCATGCGGGCGATCGTGTCTTATAAATCTTGAATTGAATGTACAAAAAGAACACATAGGTCAAATCAAATTATCTCTTTGAATTCAATAATCCTCATCGGTCACGGTTAATAAACTCCACCATTCCACATTTACACAAATCAATGGAGTTTCAAGCGTGTTGGCGCCATATTAATGCGTCTGTCAGGACCGTGACGGCTGCGCAGGCGCATCTAATTTATATAAGGCCCTTTGATGTACTTTGTTCTCCAAAATGTTGGTCTGTTCGGGGAAATTGGTGCCTTTGATATCGCACTGACTCGTGGTAATTGTGATTTTATCTCAATTTAATTAATTACCATATTTATAACATTCTTGTCTTGTTAGTCTCGAAAATGTTTCTACTCTTTACAAGTATGGAATTAAATCGATAAAATTTTGTTTCATTGTAGATGTAGACTTTGGCTGTAGACTTGAAATTGGTAACTATCACTTAGATCGCATTAAACGTGATGTCAAAAAATGCAATATATGTTTAGGTTAAATAACTGCATTATTGGCAACCAGCTAGAGAACGGATACAGGATAACGCCTGCATGAATTGAAGCGGTTATCTTTGGCGCATTGTTTACGTTTGTATTGGAAACAGTACTGTTTCTGTTTATTATTCATATTGACGCCGTCAATCGTCGTGTGATTATGGTGCATATTGTACCGTTGGTAACATTGTTGGCTGTGACTTCCCGTGCAGACATGTCGACGCCTAAAAATATAATATAATAAATATGAATGATATTAGGTACGTTTTAAGTGGAAATGAGGAAGGAATTCTTGATGTAAGTAGGTTGTAATTTTTTTATTTTAGTTTAAATTAATTTTTCTTTGGAACTGAAATTAATTGTCGAAAAGTATACAGTTTGTCTTGTGGCACACAGCTGAGCCGTTTTCAGTTGTCCACCAAGTATAAGAATCTTGTACTTTATACTTCTTACTCATTTATGGTGACAGTTATTTTAGGTTTTTTGCAAATTTAATCAAAGATGGTTTCATCTACTTCATTTTTGATAAATTTATTGGCGTGTCTTAAAATCATTTTAGGCAGATATCTTTGAATGACAGTTGGCATGTTGCGAATCACTGGTCACGTTAGTTTGGTTACTCTTTCTATTTAATCTTTTATATTCCTTGTATATAACAACATGGACAATTTTCTCATAGAATTAAGTACGTACTGGATGTGCTCCGCTAATATGAGAAATGAGAACATAATAGGAACTGGTGTGTGCGTTTGATCGCTTAACGAGCTTTTATGTAGAAAATTGTCCATTCAGTGACCGGCTGCTACCAATTTGTGGTTCGTTCGCGGCACAATATCGAGTTACTTGGACCACTTGGGGCTCCGTTTGCCTCAAGTTAGAAGATGGAGCACACAAAATGTTATGATTTGTATCTATTGGCATTTGTTCTAATAAATTTGTTATTTTGTATCACCTTAATAAATATATCGTGATAGGCTTGTGGGTGAGTGTACGAGAAAATTCAACATTGGTTAAATAAATCAGTTTTGTGTTGAATGATTAGAGAATTTCTTCCCCGTAAATGTTCTATTTAAGGTTTCTTTTATTATTCTCCAATCGTACAACAGTAAGAAAACCTTAAATTCGTTAAGAACGGTCACACTGTTAAAGAAATACCAATTGTAACATAATTGTTATAAACAGATCATCAAAAATTTTTCTGGTTTGCGTCCCTTAATTTACTCTACGTGCACTTATTAAGAGTTTACATGAATGAAGACGACAATTTGGATTTCTACAATAATAACGATTAAAAAAACCGTAAACGCGCTATGATGAAATATTTTTGTTTATTCCAAAACTTGTGCTTATCGTAAACTACTATACTGCAAATGTATGGTGAAGGTCAGACTGAATCATTGGTGAAACATAAATAGGATGGGCCCAATTACATACGTTACATAAACCCAAGTTTCACGAACACCACCTAGTCTTAAAACGGACGTCCCTTGGACCACAATTCACAGCTCTTCGTAATCATTGAAATTCCCAATTACGCAATTGCGGACACTTATCCCGCTTCCCCGCCGATAACGATCTCATCTAAATATAGGACGTCTATCTCTATGCTCCATGACTAGGAATATTTCACAATGTTCCCTCAGAAGATAAAGTTGAATCGCTAACGAAGCTCATAACTCGAGTAAAATTATTTCCTAACAAAATATTTTATGACGAAATGCTAAGAATTTTTATATTTTATAAACGATTGCTAACAAATTTAGTACGTAACTGAGTCTTCCTACTAATATTATAAATGTATAATTTTCTAAGGATGGACGTCTGGATCTTTATTACTCTTTCACACAAAAACTAATTATTGAATTTCAATGACACTACTATGGTGAAATAGTCGAACATCATATACATAATTGATGGTATTAAAATTTTTAAAAAGATAGATTTTATTCTTATCATATGATAGCAGTGTTTTATTGATATGTAATTAATTGTATTTAATCCAGTGATGATTAATAATGATCTATTTGAGCGAGAGTAAGCGACACGATATATGACTCCTGTCATGACTTTATCCGGTAGTTCTTTTAGTTGCAACAGATATCATTAAAAATTCAGCAGATTTGGTCACATGTTATGATATAAAGACCTGCCAAGACGTTACTGATTAGTTTAAATACAATCCGCAATATGTGTTTGTGTGAGGTTTGCTACAATTTTTGTTTTCTTGTTCGCAGCCCACGCCTCCCAAGAAGCCTCCCAGACGTAACCTCTCAGTGTCTCCCACCCACGCCAACTCCCCCTCGTCCGGATACAGCTATGAGTTAAGAGCACACGCGCGGAGTCAGGACGACTTGGATGACATTCAGGTATGCGCTGGTAATTTATAGTTTTTTCGAATTTTTCTAGCTATGTTTAGTTTTTGAATTCCATCGACATCATTTATTCTGAAATCTGAGAGATTATTTTAAGAATGTTTCAAAGAAAACGAAACAAAACAAAACGAGACAAAAACATTTATGCGCACACAGGTAGATACCGAGTATTATAATATGAGCATGTATCTTTTAGGACACTTAAGAATAGAATTAATTTAGAAAAAGAATTAAAATGAAGGTTTTTTAAAAGCATACAAACTACCAACATTTTACGTAATGACACACCACAGATCGATAGTATTACCAATTTTTTTCCGAACAGGGATTGAACCGGTTTCACGTCATGTATGCATTGACAGTATTTTTTCCATATCGTGAAGATATTATATGCTTGAAAGTTTAAATGTCTTGTTACAATGTTCCATGTTAGAATTCTCAGATTAAATACTCGGTAGCGTAATCATAAAAAGGGGTGGCTTAATTCTCACTCGTTCGCTCATTAGAATCCGTAATTAGTTCCCACGCATCCTCTCGCCCATTGTTGGTGACAAAAGACTTAATAGCAGTTAATTATAGCTCGTTCTTGTATTGTACGTAGCTTCCACACTTTAAGTACTCTTAAGTTAGGGAAAGAATAAAACGCGAGTTGTATTTACGAGTAGTTTTCTCTGTAATATTATATTGTTAGTGTTACAATAAATAATAAATCGTTTCATTCCGCGAGGTAACTATCGACCGGATAATATCTTTCAAATAAAACACCGATATAAATATAAAATATGACTATTTCTCTACGGGGTAGTAATAATAAAATTATGTACTGTTAGTTAATTACGTTATTAATTTAAGTGGAAATTAGAAGGCCAATGAATACCTTTCAATTAATTATTAATTCTTAATTATTATTATTTATTATTATTTTCTTATCAACTACTATTAAAGCGGTGGTTATTTTTTTTTCTTCTATGTCACTAAGTGATGTATTATGTGATAATTAATGTGACTGCAACTGTATAATCTATTATGCAAATACACAATTGAATCGCATATCTTGCAGTTTAATGGTAACAGAAAACAATTAATTGCCTACACTGATGGTAAGAATCCGTCGTCAAATATTTGTTTCTGATTGTTGCAGGGTGCTAAGCACTACCTCAAACACGGTCGCTCTGTGGATCAATACGTTGACAGCAAACTTTCCTATTCGGAGTACGAGGAGAATCACAATTCACCCAGAGTACCTCCCGTACCCAACCCTCGGCCCAGTCTCGGTCTCAAGAACCGTTCACAGCCCGTCGCCATCACGGCCATGTACGAGAATGTCGTGATAAAAGAGCAGAATCCACGACGGAAGCTCAGGAGGAACAACTTCGGGCCCCAATACGAGAACTTCGAGACGAGAATGACTGATAGTCGGATCAGGAAATATTCGCATCAAGAGAAGTCGTCTCTTGAGAGTCTGCTGGACGATCAGCAGTCGATAAACAGTCCGAGCGACTGTGAACGGCATTACGATGGGCCGAGGGTACAGATTCCCTTGTCGCCGACACACTACGAGCAGCCCCCGACGCCGGACCACCCTCCGCCGTCCGCAAAGCAAGCGGAGAACAGTATACACGAACGTATCAGACCGCTCAGTCAGGTTAGTCCGCCTGATTGATGTTGCTCTTTTTTTATTGTATGGCTTACGCTCCCTATATAACTTGTAGCTTGTGTATCCTCAGTAACGCAGCGTTAAATCATGATTGAAAAAATATATAATGCATTTTAATAGTAGAATTGAAGAGAAAAATTCCCGTGTTTCGTAATAAATTTCTTCACAGTAAAAGTACATATTATTCTCTGCGGTAAATCTATATTAGTTCGTTTTCAACTTACTGTCACCAATCGATTCTCTATCAGAAATTTGAACTAAATTTAATTTCTAATTTTATTGATTTTCCACGAGAATTAATTGCACTCAACAATTTTTTATTTATTTCTTATATATTCTTGTTCGGAATTATCCATTTTAATATATCAGTGTCATCCAACATTTAGCCATATAGTTCGTTATAGACAAGTTCATATTTCTTCGATCGTATTTAGCTCTCGCGACTCGATTGCTGCTTTTTTCGACAACAGATTTAATCATTTGTATGTAAATAACAAATACATATACATTATATATTAACCAATGAAGCAAATATTTTGCAGAGGTTTTTATAACCAAGAGTGTATTCATTGCGACTCAGAATTTGTGTCTGAATAATTCGTTTCGTGTTACTTTAAAGGGGGTCATATTTTGGATGTGATAGTCTTAGAACGTGACAGATTCAGAACCGATATTGCGTAGTGTTCTATGTAATATGATTTATCGATATTGGGAATGGAATGCTTATTTTAACATTCGCATGAGCAATGGTATCATTATAACGCACTGTCCATGCACGACGCGCACAGCTTCTAAAACCTGAATGTGTTAAGCTCTTAAACTTCAGAGGCTTTAAATTTATTAAGACTAAGTTTTAAGGGTTTAAAGTAACAATGGTCAAGCGTTACTTTTGAGGACTAAGTTGGAACCCTTTAACTGTTAGTTAAGCTTTAACGCTTTCAAAAACAACACGATATTAAGATCTACAATGCGTATAAAAAATGAAAGACAGGATCACCTTTAATCGGGCCGAAAAATAACTTGGCAAATAGAGTCTCCAATATGCACCCAATACTTGAGTTATCCACGTGGCGTTGTATAGATCTGATTTAGCTGCCTCGGTAACGTTTTTCCCCTATGGTTTTTTCACGATTACTTTCCATTTGACATTTATATCGACGACGATAATTACCCACTTTTCGAGAGTTCCAAATTTTCAATTATCATTTAAATGAAATATTTGAATGTTTATAAATTTAAGCGGTAGCTCTTCCAGGTCACAAATACATTTAAATATCAGAAATACATAATATGTATATCCTGTCTATCAGTTTTATCCGATATTGTATACAAAGGGATATCTTTGGGCTACATTAGGTTTGCTT
>DWEE01001813.1:0-12529 GCA_018245755.1 Parelbella macleannani
ATTAAGTCACACATACATACATTAAGATAATAGATAATCATACACACATGCCAACTAGAAGGTATTTATAAAGCTCAACTGATATTGAACGCTAAGAACCAGATAATCATGATTGATTTAATGATATTTTTGGCAATGTCGACAGTTCAACTATGTTACTCACGATAAGAACAGTATTATAAATTTCGTATGAAATTGTGCAACGTATTAAGCGCTGATGTCGACTGGTACATTCGAATGCAAAATTTATTTACGTTTAGACTTAGATACACATCTGGTTCTGATAACAGTTGTGTACTCGTGTGTACATGTTGAGTATATTATGATAGTGCCCACCTGTTCTTGATTGATCACTCCATTCAATAGCCACCTTACTTCTATATAGTAACTATAAGAATAGATATGAATGAAGGCTTTTATGAAGTGGGTGATATGTAAGATTTTACGTGTGATAACTAGGTTCATATATGCGTTCAGCAAGTCTCCTATTTCTAGTAATAAATGCATCTATGCGCTTCTCCAATCGAATAGGACTGTTTTTTTCTACTTTCGTAGTTGAGTGTCTCGTTGGTGTAGTGGTTGTAATCGTCACTGCTGAGTACGAGGTCCTGGATTTGATGCCCTGGTCGCCCAAAGTATTATGAGGTTTTATTAACTGGAAATTTCTAGTAGCAGTAGATTTGTGCCCAGTGTATCGCTCGCCGCTAGGCTCGCCGCTTGTTCCATGGGAAATATAAAATAACAGGTCAAATGTGGTAGTGCAGCTCCTCTGCCTACTCCTTCGGAAAAATTGATGTTATGTAATGGCTTAGAATAGTTCACATCATTATACCGTCAACACTTCAATTTCACTGCGAGCAGACAGAGAACACCGAGCGCCAAATATCTCAGTCCTACAAAACTGGCATGCTACAGACATGACGTATAATCTCCATAATATATAACAAATTGCCTAAAGATACAGCCAATAATCCCAAGAGCGAGTTACATTACAGCTCTTATCAGTTCAAAGTGACGTAAGTCCTGGAGGCTATGATAATTACGTTGGCCCAACATAGAGTTGGCTGTGCGCTCGAGGCCCGACCGCGCTAATGCCTGGCCGCATCCCGGCGAGATCGCCCGCTCCCAATCTGCCAATAGCTCTCTACAATATGCACAAAACTGCATATTATGTGGTCATACTCTACGTACCTTACCTTTTTTATCATCATCAGCCTATGTTAGTCCACTGCTGGACATAGGCCTCCCCCAATGAGTGCCATCGCGCGCTGTCCTGTTTTTTTTTTCAATTGAGATGGTTAAGTGGCTACAACAACTTTTTATCATCACCTGGACTTACAGATAGAAAATGACAATCGACATTAAGTCCACTCTCTGTAATTAACAATATAGAATAAATAAAAGAAATTCTTTTACTGCCTTGTTGGTAGAGTTGTCAAGTGCGACTCTCTCAACACTCTTGTCATTAATAATTATTAACGGGTAACAAATATTGTCATTACTACTTATAATTTCTGTAGAATGATTACCCATCCTCGGCGATGGTTACTGTCATCTTCAACTACCCTCCCAAAAAATATTTCGAGGAAACTCTTTTCGAATGCTATTTTTATGACTCGTTTTCAAATCGTAATTACCATCTAAGACACTGAAGTCAGTTTGTTCTATATCTTAAATATACGTTAGGATTATAATTTATTTGTTATATTGTTCTGTAAGCAAACAATAATGCAATTGTGATGTTTGTCGCTTATCAATATTAATAGAATCGCGAATACTATATTATTTTATTGAATTCATTAATTATGATATATTGTGGCAAGGATTTCCAATGACCCGTTGTGCTTTCAATTCATTTGTTTACGTCATGACTAACCCAGTTTAAGTTTTTATTTATGACATAGCGCTCGTATTTCCCCGATGTGGTAGGCAGAGTGTAGCTACGATTCCCCAGTTACGTTTACGTCGCACGATTCAATAGTTGTTGAGCCTATTGCTATACACCGGGCACTAATCAGGACTCCGAGCCTCTACTAGAAAATCTAAGCTAAAAAATCCAGTAGTAACCGATCTGGGATTGGAACCCAGAACCGGCTTTTCGGTTGTGACTACTCAATCAACGAGGCAGTCAACATTTATAATCATTAGTATTGTTTTGCTCATTGCGTTTTATTTTGGAATGGATGGTCATATCTTAGCAAACGTAACGTAGGCGCCGCAAAATAGTTGGAGGCAAAGAGCTCCAGCTCTTCACTTCTCGATCTTCAGGTCGAGCTCAGTGGTGTACTATTGGAATATATCCACTATTAGACTATAATGATGATGATGATAATAATAATGATGATGATTATTATTTTACCATCCAGTACAAAATAACATTGTGTGTCCATTGTGGAAGCGCCAGAGCCCGTGACGCCCGCGGAGATGTTTGACATTACGTTGAAATAAACATTCGATGAATCGCCATTTCCATGTCTGCGCCACTAACGGCCCATTGAGGCTTTCTTACAATTTATTTATTGGCAACAACAAACGGTTATGCCCGCTGAATACAGTTTTCAAGCGAGAGCTCATGTTCGCTGGTGGTGATGTACTAATCTTTAGTGGTTTCCATGTTTGACTGGCCTGTTAGTAGACGTAATCGCGGAGCTGAAGTCGTAAATTCGATTCCCAGCCAAAATAAATATTTGCCTACTTTATCTATTACTTTATATTACTATGACAAATATTATCGCCTTGTAAGCTTTCTACGAACTAGTTTTCATGTTTGCCGTGTAAATCAAAGATTTGTTTTTATATTACGTATTGTAACTCTTGAACAAATATTTTACCACCACATCAAACCTTCGTAAAATTGGTCCATTAGTTCTTGAGTAATAAATGAACAAACAGACAAATAGGTATAATTTAAATAAAACTTTCGTCTGTTAATTAAATACGTGTACATAATAACAATTAATGTTTGAAGTAGATATGTGTGTGTGTCTGTGAATGTGTATATTTTTTGTTATCAGATATATAACAACAAAGTAATTTACGTATACAGCCTTATCCTCGTCACCAATTAAATATATATTACATGTATATCGATTGTATATCCACCCGCATGGTGCTTTTATCGCTTCTAAGCCTGACCTTCATAGACAATTGCTAATTTTTTTAACAAGCATAATAATTTTAAAGGTTACATAACTCCCATATTAATATTTGAATTAGTATCAATGAACAACGTTGAATGGACAATTAATTTTAATATTTTTGTCGTCTCTGTATTATGTGACTGGTAGAGACATTGATACATAAAGTATTTTCTTCATAGTGACCATTATCTCAACTGTTTCCCGCCAATGTTTACTTCGCAGTTAATTAACTCCTTAATATGATACGTTACGGTCACATTACTGCTTGCCTTAAAAATATCAACAAAACTAGTTGTAGCACCTTAGAAAAAGACAAAAATGGTAAATAAGTGCTATAAAATTATTCACCGAGGAGTCACTCAAAGTTATTTATATCAGATCATATTATACATAAAAAGAAAAAATAATGTTTTAAATGAATATAAAATATAAATAAAATAAAATTATAAACTTAAATATATGAAGTTTAACAATTACATTCTCTTATTTTAATCTTTGACAAGTAATAAAATAGCGGTAACTTATTAAATGCCAAAAGGTGAGAATTCAGGTACTATATTTAACAGTATGACAGAAAAAAAACTACGCTTCCGCTTGTTATTCGAATTTTGAATGTAGTTGGAATAAATTGTCCGAGCTTCGAAAGTAGACAATGTAAATAATTTTAGTGCATAAATAATTTATGTTAATACCTGATACGAACTGTTCTATATATTCCATATTTAAAAGAAAAATTTGTTCCACAATTTTCACGAAAATTACTAGGAGAAAGGAGTTCTGTTCAGTTCTGTGTACCATTCATAAAAAGAGCCATTAACATGGACATCATTGACGATAATTGTCAACTAATTCGTAAAATCTCATTCAAGTTGACAACCTCCATCGCGGGCGATTCGTGAATACAACTGGATGAAGATAATGAATGACTTGAACGGTTTTTTTTCTAAAATTTAAAAATAGTGATTTAATTGCCAATTTTTTAAATCGTTATAATATTAATATATTTATATAATGCCCTCCAGCTAGGTGGGGTGACGATATACGCAAAGTGGCTGACAGTGGTTTGATGCGAAAAGCTGATGATCGAGCTCAGTGGCGTTTCATTGGAGAGGCCTATGTCCAGCAGGGGACGGGTGTAGGCTGATAATGAATGGAAAAAAGAACATAATACCTAAATATATATCTTTAATAATCAATGAATGATTTGTTTGTCCATAAAGGACGTCTTTAAAATATAAAACTTTAAAGGCGCTAATTTAAATTATTCAAATCGCGACAAAGTCCGGACTAGCCTCTAGTATGTACACTAAGTTGACACAAATGAAGTCGATTACTCAAGTTTCGGACATCCAAATTAAAAGATAAGTAGTGAAGGTAAACTACATTTAAATGACAGAACCGTAATTAATGAAGTCGTGTTTGAAGGTCAGATTTATGGAAAGAAACTTGAGTTTGATAATCTCTAATACACTTATTATTTATTATACACGTGTCTTTCTAAACCGTTTTAACTTTGTTATTATTATTACGCATTCACTCCACATCCCTTACTGGGGTGCGTAGGGAGTACCATGTTCACGAGTAATCCACTTAAACATCACATACACGTAAAACAAGCCCCACACTCCCTATAAAATATCATCTAAATAAAAAGACTCTACACGAACTAAATATATGTATGTAGAGATGCGATTGCGTGCGAAAATTCAGAACATAGTGTAATACCCCCTTAAGCTGACAAATTTTCTATTTGTTATTTTAAAAAGCTTCCAATTCCCTGCAAATTATTAACAGAACATGCAAAACAAACCATTGTTATGAACATTTTATATAAACACACATTTAATATAACCTTGCTATCACATAAATACAACAATACATCAAACTGGATATTCAGACTCTATAAGCATCGCAGTTAATTTTCGGCTCTATCGCTTGCAATAAATCCCGTTTAAATATTACGGATCTCCTCGTATTATGACACAGTTTGGCTGTAAACAAAACAAACACGGAATTATCGAATAAGCTAAAGTACAAAGGCTGAACGAAGCCCACACAAATCAGACAGGATTCCTGGTGCACTATCGCCGCTGTGTATATGAAACATTTGCATGGCGCGCAAACGAGAGTTGCGTGTCGCCGCCCACTCTATACTAGGCTCTCCATTTCAAAAATTAATGTAGAGACTATTTGTCTATTCTTTTATAGCTTTAGTAACAGGTTCGCGTTTGGCTGCGAACACAACATTACTTGATGAAAGAAAGAAACAGAGTATGCACGCTTGCCTAGAAAGTGTCTTGCCTGTAATAAATTATTTCAGGTAATACGAATAGGCAACGACGGATGCCGGTTAAGAATTTTGCGACTAGCTTTGCTCAGAAGAGTGCTTGGATGGTGGCCTGCGATACGTTTAGACGTCTGATGATAAAATGGAGCAGATGGAACCAGAATGTACATATTGGTATACCAAAAAACACTAGTTATTCGATTTATTTGTACTTTTGTCAGCCTTCTGATAACTATGTGTAAAGTAGGCCTTCCCGGTGACCATAATATGTGAAAATATCCTTAGATAATTTCATTATTTTTAAATTCTGTACTAGAGTCAGAATTCTTCGAAACTCTCCATATGCAATGATATGTGACACGCGGTGCCCTCTACGTACTATACAAGGGACCTGGCATTGAGGTACAATAATAATATTTATAAAGAAAATTACGTAAAACATAACTTATCCTAAGATATTAGCTCCACATGGTAGCACCAAGTACAATACCGTGAAATCTTCAGACGTATCGGCATCGCGGTGAGTGCCGCTGTAGCACGTTGTAAGTTGCTCCACGCTTCGTATGAACGCGGAGTTTTTGTTTAATGTGCGAAATCATGCGAGAATTGTTCTGCAATCCAATCGGATTGTACGTGAGTTTTTGAAATATGCAATATAAATATGCAATAAAAATAGCACTTACTTTACTCAATCGTGGGGAGGAGTTATGCAAGTTACGTGTAATACTTTTGTTTTGATCATATTTGTTCTAATTTAAAATTATTTGTAGTGACTCGGAGTCTGAAGCGGTGCTCGGTGTATGAAAATAGGCTCTCCACCTATTCCATGGCGAGACGTAAACGTAAGTGATGAAACGTGGGAGTGTACTACACTCCTCTGCCTACCACTTCGGTGATGACAGGCGTGAACTACGTTTAACGACATTAGGTTAAATAATACAAATATCTGGGCTGTCGGTCCAATGGTTAATAATCCTGATCGTCTAGCCAGGGATTTCAGGTTCGATGTAGACTCGGGACAAATATATTATCTTCATTTGTAAGAACAATGTTCACAATAGTTTTCATTCTAAATTACGCGTCTTCTTGTTCCAGTGTAAGAATACAAGTAACAACGGAATTTCCCAATTATTTGCTTATCATTTATATAGATTAAAAACATAATATCGATTTAAATATTATTAGGCATATCACTAAGACGTGTTGTAACATTTCTTTATGGATGAATCTGTCTCATAGACTTAGCGCAAATAATGTAATCATCAACATTACCACCCTTTTTTTCACTCCACTTTTAAAGACGGGTCTTCCTAAAAGCGGGGATTAAAGCGTCTAATACGATGTTATAATTTAACAGCGATATGTGAACATGTATCTACAAAATTAATACGTGTTGACATTGTATGCGATCGGTCGATGGGTAAGGCGATCGTCGTCACCCGATACGTCGGATCGCCTGTCCGCGACGATACAGCACGGGGTTCGGAGCGCGGGGCACGGGGCTCGGGGCACTGGGCGCGGGGCACGGGGCACGGAGCTGCGGGGTCGCGCTTACGGAATACGCCTCTCATGCGTATCGGGTTTTAGTCGGCATTCTTTGGTAATATCGGTATCAGTATTCGTTCGATAAGGTATTCATTGAACAAGGTATTCGTTGATATTATTATAATAAAGAGAATGTAGAGCAAGCGAGTTATATCTGTAAGGATAGCGATATTTAGCACACGGAGCGCCCGACCCGTCCCGTAAAGGATCTGCCGTGATGATGTAAAATAATTATTACTGTTATTATATTAACCTCACACTAAGTTCTTAGTAGGCAAAGAAAACTGAGTCCCAAATATTTCTGTCCTTAACAACCTAACGTGAGTTTTCTACATTCATAGTAAACAAAAACCAAAATTGTTATTAAATTCATCAACAACTTCATGACATATTTCATTTGACAATCTCTTAGGAAGTTGGTCATCATACTGATTTAGCTATGCTTGGAACCATTGAATAAAAATACTTAAACGTTCATAAGTGTAATGGGTCTGAACATTTGTTAATTTAATTAAAATGTCTATGACACTTATTACACAGATCAAAAACACCTAGTATGGAAAATTGTAACGTGTAACAAAATTACAATTAAAATCTTTTTTACATTTCTGTCAAACAACATTACAGCAAATCGTGAATTATATACAAATGATGAACTGATTAATTAGGAGAACAAATTTTATTCAAATATTAATTAAATTAGAGAGCATAAAATAAAAGACAATAAAAAACATTACCTTGTTTAAATCATGCCTACTCATAGCCAGCTGATATCCCTTTCAAATTTGGTCTAACATTGTTTAAATTGAGAGACAAAGCGGCATTAAAAGATTTGCGCCATTATAAATTAGTCATGGCCAGTCCATCAACACTTCTAGTCACAAAACACTATTATATTTATTGACCCTAATTGCTAGATGCCGTCCAGTATGTCATTACGTGCTTACGAATATGGCAACACCGCCATTGTCGACGATCCACTCGTATTTGTATACCTTAACATGTCAAATGACGTGTCCGATTGTTAACTGCTAGAGACCGCGCGATTAACTGTCAGTTGTTAAGAAGAAATTAGTGCATCTCTTTTTATCTCCTTCAGTCAGAAATAAATCAACTGTTACCCTTTTTGGATACCTACATATGTATGTATATCATTATTAGCCCTCGCTTTTACTTGCAGTACATAATCCTATCTACCTGCGTCTAACAATGGGCTGATAATGGCTAATAATAAAGATCATGATGCAACTAACAGCTTTCTACGCTGTGAATGACATCAACGTATAATTAAACAAGATGAGAAATAACTGACTCTTCAAAGAGTAGCACCTACATATCTACACATTTTGACGAACGTCATTCGAAGTGGACGTTGATCATTGGAACTGCACCCACTTCTCGCGATACATAACCGCATACTAATACGAATCTAATACAATCAGAAACATCAGAAGAATAAATAACTTCAAATAACAAATATTTATGCATTCTATTATATAAATAACCACATTCCGTTAAATAAACGTAATTTATAACTTATATATTAAATTCGATAAAAAATCGTATTTAATTTAAAATACATATAGGTACCACGCTGAGTAACATACTCGCTTCTCGACGACAATAGAGCAAGTGCACATCCCGAAACACGTCAAAGGCGTTTTAAATTGAAAATCTCATACTGTATTATAGCCAGCATCACTAAACAGTGTCAAGATGGCTCAATTTGTCGTGTAGTTATATAGTTCGCAACGCTTATTAACAATTCAAAACACACTAATGCAATAAAGTGATGCGTAGGCGATATTCGTCCTAGTGATCCAACGACGGGGCATAAACACTGAGTACTAACGTTTTCTCGTTATTTGTTGTTGCCGACATTGAAATGTGGATGTTTCAACATTTCTATTCAACTCTATCTGTTTCTGTACTGGGACCGGTTTTAATTTCATCATTCACTTAGTAAAATTCACTCGATATCCAATGCAATGATATCATTCAAATATTACTCTATCACAGTAGTATAACAGAGATGCGTAACTTTTTGCTAAGCAGCAAGGCTATTAGTTTTGTGTAATTTTTTCGGAAAATACGAATGCTAATGCAACGAATGTTTGAAATAAACTACTCAAAATATGAATGACAGGTTCCAAGGGAAACCAATCAATTATAAGACATAAATCTCAGAAACCGCCATACATGTATAAAGAAAGTGAAGATGCATGAATGTAGAAAAAGCACGTAAGGTCTGTAAGGATACAGATATTTGGCTCGGTACTCACTGCCTACCCAGGAAGGGACCTGGCGTGACATAATAATAATATTAAGATCTTGCATCCGTTAGATAACAGAAATTTTATTAGTAAAATAAAATACATATAATATTTATAATTGAATGTAGCTTCATCATAATGTTATAATTAAAATTGGGGATCAAAAATAGTCGTTTTACTGTTACTTAATGCGTAGTACCCCGACCAGTTTCATGACGCATTATTTTACATACGCTAATTATAAAACTGGTATTACATATTGATAATGAGAAAACGACGTGTCGCGTTACATTATTGGTATATTAAGTCGATTTTATAGGCCCGATTCTTGTAACAAACATATTATGTGCATATGTAAGTTTAATTTATTTATTTAAAAATTTTCAGCTTAAATATCGGCTGGAGCAGTAATTATGTGATGTACGTTTTTGTTGTCATATTACAAAATTAAGATGAAAATTGCAAATTGAAACGCTAAAGGTTTTATCAAGTCGATTATTTTATTCATTGTTATAAAATTTTACGTTCAGTAATCTTAATAATGTAACAGCCCCTAGTTTAATAATACGAACAGAACAGTTTGTTATAAACCTTAGTATTTAAGGTTTATAACAAACTTTCAGATTTTAAGAACGTAGATTATTTTATATTACAATATATGTACAATGAAATATTTAGACGTTATTGATTATAGCAGTGGGACGTAACAGAGATACATTTTTACACCTCCTTTTTACACACTTCTCCATCCTTTCTACGCTCTATTAAACTTCTTGTTCAATGATAGAGTAGAACACCAGCTGTCTGAAAAATCTTTAAGTGTTCCACACACAACTCCATAAGTACCATTGTCCAATCTCTGTCAATATGTCGATAATAATAATGAATTATCTATAATATTTACTAAGTATTAATCTGTAATTCTCTCTTACTAAAACGACTTCTTTCAGTGCCCATTATGAAATACATAGCTCTTATTCTTATTACGGAGTACTTTACAATATCAACATTTGATCTCACTTACTACATATATGTTATATAAAAACCTACAAACCTGTTAAAGGACGACGCATTTAGCGCTGCACGTAATGTTAGATTATAGTATTCATAATGATGGAACTAGTTGGTGTCTTCACGTGTAATGACAGCAGCGAGAGCACAGTTTAATGAATATGAATGCATATAATTGGCCTATCAAGTGTATATCGCGGAATGTTGTAACGCATGTCGGCCACCATTGACGACTAGTGTATGCATGCGCCGTGTAATCTTTGATAGAGATTCAAATGTAGAGACGAGTATTATAACAATATTTCTGAATTTATATTTCAAAATTCATACATTAAAAGTACCTACGAAAATGTTATAAATATTCATATTGCAAAGTACATACCATGACGTAACATCACACCTGTAATTCCTGAAGGGGTAGGCTGAGAAATTTAGTACACTCCCACGTTTCACCAGTTACATGTAAAAGTACATAGATATATATAAATATATATATACAGATATTTATATTGACATTCTTATTTCTCATAATGATAGGTAGAGACTAAGGATTTTAAATGGCTATGTGTAGACAAATTCTTTGAAATACATAAAACATATTATGTTTAGTTGGAAGTTCATAGTAGAGCAAAGTGCCTTACGATGAATCACATTGTTACGTGTAAGATTTAAAAACTTCCGATAGTATGATCGCGAATATCAAATATCAATCATATACTTGGCTACTGTATATATTTCATGTTCGTTAGATTATATTCCTATAAGGAATATATTTTGTTTCAACAAGTGTATGTCTCTCTAAGAAATGTATTTTGTTCTGAGAATATAAACAGAAACAACAAAACAAAAAAAAAATCCTTATATTCTCTTTCATAATGGATTATTTATGAATGCCTCTTGTATGGCCTTAACTTATTTGTTAACAAATAAAACAAACACAATACGAGCATATTCAAAACTTAGTAGTGTAAATCCCTTGGCGATCTTTTTCTATCAACGGAAACTTTCACTGCTCTATTATAAGCTTATTCACTTAGATAAATCCAACTTGAACGTAACAGGTAACATCAGGACTATATTTCCCGAAAGGATAGGCAGAGCAGTGTAGTGCACTCCCACGTTACACTATTTGTGTTTACATCGCCATGGTATACTTTCCGTTACAATGACAACTGTTTTATACAAATTTAAGTAATTTCAATTTAATCAATTGGATTAACAAAATATGTAAGAATACAGAAAAGCCTGGAATATTCCACCAATTGACGCTAACCAGTGTCGTTCGAGCATACCACGCTTAAAACAGGTACCAGTCAACAGATATGCCTTGATCCTAACTTATATTTTAAATCCGACAAATGCCGTAATAATAAAATTAACAAACACGTCGATAGCGTTGTTACGTAAATAAACAATATTTGTTGATGTCAGTCTCTACATTTTACGATTGCGAATTGTAGAGCTAGGTTATATTGTAATTATTACACGCTACACTGAATACATCCACAACAAAGCTGTATAATATATGCACTTCGATAAATAAACAAAGATACTAGCATCATACTTGTTATAAGCAATTAGATCTACAGCGACGACGAAGAACATAGGACAAAATAAATTTATACCGTACTATATTTTTTGTGACGCATCTGAGATCTTTTTAAATTATTTATTCTCTTTGAGCTTCTAGTAGAGTTTTATTTATATTAGAAACTAGGAATAATACTATAGTACTTTGATAAATAAACAAAGGTATTTGCATCATAATTGAAACCATACCATGATACCTGCAAAAACGTTGAAGAACAAAGTAAGTCTACAGCTCTACAAATTTAGAATAAAAACTAAAAACAGACAATAAAAACACCTTAGACTTTTTAAATTACACGCAAAAAATTAAACTCAGCGTGTAACAATCGGTGAAATATTTGATTGTAATGCAGGAAGCAATTGCATCGAGCGGTGCTCCATGTTATCTGCAGCACAATATTACACAAAGGCCCAGTTGCATGCAGGTTCGAGCACGATATTAGTCCACAGTCGGTTGATAACGGCGCGCGGGCCGCGTTATCACCGCGCCCGTCCACCGCCACAGTCGCCACATTCACTCCATTTGTACTGCGACTGTGATATCTTGATACTTTCTGACTTTAACATATAACGTGATTAGCCTTTTGCAAGAAATTTAATTAACTGAAATTGAACTGAATTTATTCTATTTGTAAAGCATTTGTGTCGTATAATTTAATCAATTTCAGTTAATTAAATTTCTT
>DWEE01001814.1:0-12529 GCA_018245755.1 Parelbella macleannani
ATACCTACGTAAATGTAACATCACAACTGTAAACCCTAAAGGTGTAGGCAGAGGAATAATAATAATAATAATAATAAAACGCTCCCACGTTTCACCCGTTTTGTTAAATAACAACGAAATACAACAATAACTTGAATTTAATTCGTAAATCAGATTGTGAATTCTAAAGCATAATTTGCAAATCATTGATTATATGTATATTATATTACAATTATTATTATATTAATTTGCAAATCATTGATTATATGTATATTATATGACAAACCGTTTATCTTTCTTTTTCTTACATCCACTTTAACATGCCAATATGGGACATTGTGAATAATTATATGCAAAACATCTTAATATCTCGATTATAATAACTTCGAGTAAGGATCGTAAAGACAAGCCCACATACAACTGTCCGAAAAATTATTGATGGACGTCGCGAAAAAAGAGCACAGGAATCCATCGGCGAGACATAATGCAATGAACCTGCATTAAAAATTATTAATACCCAGTCAAAAGAAATATCCAAGGCGGCCACGCTGTGTTCAGCGTCCGCCTAAACTTAAAAATTAAACTGAGCTCAACCACCACAGGATAAAATCTAAAATTGTAGGAACCCCTTCAAAGTAAAGAGTTTGAATGAGTGGAATTTAATATTGGTTTGTGCGGAGTCCGCGATCTGAGTGGGAGTGGTTCAGTTGTTCGTGCTTCACCGGAAAGATTTATATTACATGCAGTTTCGTATACCACTGATCTGAAATTGTCGAGAGCACAAGACGATCGCCGCGACCATTGTGGCCCACGCCCATTGCGCTCAAACGACTATTCAATACACTTGAATGAACGATTGCTTTTTGATATTATAATTCGGGTGGACGATGATCGGAGTTTTGCTTACACGTCGGAAAAAAAGTTGTAAAGCGATACGAGCCGGTGTTTGAGAACTGGGTTTTGCGAAGCGCGGATAACACGAGACGTATTGCCTTCGTTCGTGAGAATACCTGTTAATTACGGAACGAAATTGAAAGAGGATAGTGCTGTTACTTACCTATGTTGGTTTATGTGTATGTACGACGATATTATGTTTTACCCAGTTCTCACGTGATTGTAACATATTGTGATCGATAGATGTGTTACTATAAGAGCTACTTACAATTCATTTATAGAACATAAGTTTATCTTTGAAGAATTACAACTTCGAAAGTGACATAAGTAAGTGTTTAATGGCACCCAATTATGTCGCTTTCAATGAATTATTCTAGCATCTCTTAGAAAAGTAATTTGTGTCACCGCACTGAGCGCAATGTCACTATTACTATAAAAAGAGAAAGCATGTCAGTCTAAAATGTTCTCGGTTAGAGAGATTTAAGAACACATGCAACAGATGGAATAATGATAAAGAAATTTTCGGAGATCGGTAAACAAATATTCGAATAATAAGAATTGTAAAAAATAAGCCAACCTTTTTCATGTCGAGCCTTCTAATCTTCATACACTTGGCGGCGACAAAAAAGACATATGGACCCGCCTCATTGTGTAATTCAATGTGAAGCAAGGTCTAGCAACTTTCTGGTTGAACAATAACGCATTTTAATAAATTTCATTAAGATTGACATCACTGATTAGACTTCACTCAAACCCTTCCTCTTTCTTTAACTGCCGTAGATAAAAATTTGATTTCGAAAATAGAACAAAACATGCCCACTACCAGCTGAATCTTAGAATAATTATTGTATTTCAAACGAAATGAAACGAACAAAGCGTGCATACGACTATTTAATTTTTTTCCATTCGTTGAACAATTTAGAAAACAGGGATTTTAATAACATAACAGGAGCCACTCTTTTGTTGTTTCCAGTAAATTATGTCTTCAACAACACCCGTACATCGAAATAAATTTCTTTGTGGCGATTGTTTATAAACCACCGCTAGAGAAGATTACTTGAAGCTCGCTGAATAACAAAAGAGTGTTGCGGTATTTTAAAAGCGGATTAAACAAGGAGGTAGCCGTATCATCTCCTCTAAGAGCTTACTTAAGTTTATGGAAAGTGTGTCGGCTTTAAGACTCTTAAAGCATGACTTCCCTTTAAAAGGGTTGCGCTTTTTGTGAAATCACGTTTAAAACGCCTTACGAGTCGATCGCACGCTGCTGTGATATTACGTGGGTATAGTTTTTTTATGCCCTATTTGAAGCTCGGACTGGGCATCGTGGGGGTTCTGAAGGGTATTTTATAGAGGTCGTTTTGTTTCATTGTTCTACACTTTAATTAGTGGCTTTCTGCCATATTTGTTTGTGTTCTACGCGCAGCGCTTACAAACACTGTTGAGATTTCACAACAAAAAAGCAGAGAGACCTTTAGCGAAGAAGCGTTTATAAAGTCCGCTTTGGGATTTATAAAAAATTGGAAATGTTAACTTTGAATCGACTATAGAATACATCTCCCCAGCGGGGCATTTATCATTTTTGCTATTAAATCGACGAACAATACGTGGAACCCCGAAGGAGTCGACGGGTCTATCACAATAGCAAATGATACCGCGTTCTGAGCCTCAATGTGCGTTAATTAACTGCCTGATACTTATGTTCAAATAATGATCTTTACAGTTAAATATTTATAACAACGCAATTGGTAGGCTGCTTTTATACATTAATAATAGACTGTTGCAGAATATAGAAATTACTTTTCGTTTCTCTGTATTTATTACCATCCATTAATGTCTCACTACCGATCCTTAATGTCTCCCAACAATTGAGGGCAATTTGTGGTTAGCAAATTAAATACATTATTGTAAGAAACTTTAATTGTTTCCTGTGGTTTGACAAACAGTATAAGGATCCGTAATCTGGCTTAACGACCGCCTGTCTTTAAACCACAAGCCGGGTACCAAGCACTGTAATTATAAAAATATCTGTTTAGCGGCAGCTAATACAAACGAACGAGAAGCTTATTTATTTATGGCTCAAAAGCCTCAAAACCTTGTCCCATTGTTAACTGAGTTCGGTACGATCGAGCGTCTTTAAGTAATAGCCGGTCAGCGAGGAAGGTGCGGGTAACAGGTGCAAAGGCCAAAAGGGCATTTTTAATAATAACCTCGCATATGAAATATCCTCGCTCATCAGCTATTTCTGTGTTCGTTTCGTGTTTGTTCAAGCCATTTATAGATGGTCACGCCGCTTTTTCGGAAACAACACACCGCACTACAATTTAGCTGACGTCATTAAATTGTCCGATTTTAGATTAGTTTTTTTTTGCCGCGAAGGGATGAGGTCGGTTCTTGTGAAATTCTTCTTTAATATTATGTTTGCCTTAGGGACTCGAAAATGGACGCGCACAAAGGTTCGGCGGAGATAAAAGCGATAATTATTTTATCGTGGGGAGTTCCTTGTTTGTTTCTCTAATAGCTACTTTAATGGAAGTCTGAGAGGTCGTGTCGGAATAACAATGCCAGTAAAACGCATAAATTAAGAACTGGCTATCTGTTCTTGCATCGCTTTCTTTGAAGCGCTTAATTCCTCTACAAGTATCTTTATACTGTTTTTTTACACTCGGTGTTGTAATTGCTTAGTTACTTAGGTGCTATTCACACGGTAACCTTAAACGATAAAAATATCTGTGACACTCGATGTTTTACTGTGACATGAAAGTATATTGACCCGAAATTTGACGTAGAATATTTGACATAGAATTTGATGTGAAATGGAAGCGTCAAACGTATAAGGTTTCTATTTTGAATAATCTGATATACGTGAGGGTCTTTGACGTTGCAGTTTTGGAAATGTGACAATTGGAGCAAAATTAATGACTGAAATGAAAGCGCTTGGCATACGATTTAATATTTATTTAGTCTTATTAGTGTTTTAAAGGGATAAATAATAAAAAGCAATTACTTTGTAAAGCTCCATTAATTAAAACTAATTGTATGTGTTAATTATTGTGTTTATTTGCAAAACATAAGACATTACCTACTTTAGTGAATATAATATCTTTAAAACTCTAAAGATATACAATCCATATAATTAAGTCGCCCTATTTGTACTAGAGAGCATATTAAATTATATTCACTAATAATTCTCTAAGATGTTTATGAAAGTATAAACATATTGTAAGATGGTATTATTCTAAACTATATAATATTTACATATATACTCGAAGTTAAAGCGAATTATTATTGGGTATGTTAGCACAAAGTGTACTTTAATTTCATACGCGTTTAATGTACTGAAGATAAACAACATTTGCATGCAGCACTTCCTATAAAGTTTCCATGTTAAAACACCATGACATGTAAGCTGTTTTGCATTCAAGTACCTACCTACATGTCACTGTTATTGTCCAGCATTGTACACAAGGACAAAGATATTGTTATTGGCAAACATAACACTAGAAATTACAGAACTTTATTACGTTGATCATAAAGTTGATGTTGGTGTGCAATTTGCAGTTGGTAACCGTAAAATCTGTTGGTGTTGTAGGCCGATATTCGTATTCGATATTTCGTATGCACATTTAAATGCGCTCATCTATGTTGCGGCCCGTACCGCTCGTTGCTGAAATCTTGCGTATCTGTTTTTCAAATCGTATTCCATCTGTAAAAACACAAGCTAATTTTAATGTTTTATTTATTCTATCGTGGAAACCGACCAGTTGATTTAATAGTTCCTTTTATATACTTGTTGACAACAGACTGTTGATGATTCTAACATCGACTAAGTATATGAATGTTAGCAATAATAATTTAGGTAGAAAATATAGCATTTTAACATATATTTAAAAGTAACATATATTTAGTTTTATAGTTTTAGCTTTCTACACATCTTTCAATAAACTATTAGTGTGCCCAATCTCAATTAACGGTGTGCGCGAGAATATTAAAAGGCGTACAAAAATTTCTCTTCAGGTAGATGTTATTTAGAGAGACCGACAGAAAGAACTATGTAAATTCATGATATGTAACGATCTTTACAGACCAGTACGGATTCCATTGGCCGAATTGTAGCATAACAATGCAACGGAAAGTAAATAGAAAATTTTACCACTTCCGTAGGATGCAGCCTTCACCTTTCTTTTTTTTTCTTCTTGATGTCTTTCTTAGAGAGGAATGATGAACAGTTTTTCAAAAGAAAATAACTTCAAAAGAGAGACATTTTGAAAACAACTTATTGTCAATATCCATATACAGAAATTATAGTAATATAATCAACCGGAGTATTTTTGAGCAAAATATAGATATACTTAATTGTAAATTAAAAGAATTTCGAGTTGATAAACTATAGGTACGCACCGCAATAGATAACTTGCAGTACAATTTGGCCACATTCTTTATACACGTAGACATATGCAAATAAAGGAAACCGCACACTGTTCTAGAATTATCTAGAGCCTTTAAATGGTACAGGGATAAATATATATGGTCCAATTATACAACCCTACATACCAACATATCTTCACCACAAGTCCCCTACAGTGTAGGCAGACAGCACGGAGTGCCAAATATCTCTACTTGCAGACCTGTCTAAAATACTGACCACATTGGAAATGTAACATGATAACAGCGGAATAACCTTTATTCGCTTAAAGGAATCCGCCTATTAACGGTGCGAGAGTTTTATCGGTCGCTAGTTGGTAGTTATGTGTTACCATCTGTTCTGCATATGGAACAGTATTGTCCGTTGTTCCAAAAAAATCCGAATAACTTTGTTTGTAATACGTTATGGTCGCCTGGATCCATGGTGGTCTAGCGGTGCAAAATATACACTTTATTAACCGTGTGTGGTACTTTTCATATTAGTATCAAATGCGTAGATGATTAATATGTTTATGGCAAATCCGTGCCAATAGTCCGTTACAAGATCGGAAAATGGCTATTTTATTCAGATTATATGACGTTATTACTATCGAGTCAAGGGCTATAGATTCGATTCTCAACTGGAAAAATATTTACGCGGTGACCACGTTTTTTGTTTCGTGTTGGGCGCAAATACTTTTATATATTTATATTTCATAGGTCATGTAACTTGTTCTATGGTACACTATTGTTACACCGTAATGATGATGATGATACAAAAACAGTTTCCCATGGTACAAGTTATTAAATTGTGAGCAGATAGCCGTATAACGTGTATGGTGTAAGACAAGAAGCTATTATTATTATTCCTGAAAAAATCCTTTTACGTTTATGTCCATTGTACGTTTTAGGCCTGGACCGAGTGAGACCCGCCCTCCAATAAGTACAACGGACTGAAAGCGGTCCAGGATTATGAGTAAGGTCCTTTACTCCTCGCATGCGGTTACGGGATCGATAAATGAAGCGTGGGTAATTTGTTTTTATGGACAATGCAAAAACAAAGTGGATTGACCTGATGCCTCCGCTCCTGGCGGGTCGCGTGTAAACTCGCAGTATTAGGGTACATTAGCAGGATGAGCGCTGTGGAACGTGAGGAATTCCTTTGTTTATTATTTTGCACAGCATTTTTGTAATTTTGTACGGTTTTAAAGATTAATAAGTGTTCTTTTGTACAGTTGATGTACTTTGAGAATATAGATTAGTAGGGAATTGTAATAAAATTATCATCATCATCATCAAAACCTCGTAGTAGCGGTGTCATGCAGCAGTCATCCCTGTGGCCAAGTGAGGATTGGCACACTTCGTACACCTTTGACAACTTTCTAGAGCACTCCAAAGTACGTGGATTTCCTTGAGATATTTTCTTTCACTCTGACAGCAAGTGTTATTGAACTTTAAAACGCTCAAAATTTAGTAAGAAGAAAGCTGCTCGCCCGGATTTGACCCAAAGACCACTGAATTAATTCTGAACCAATACGTTATCGCAGCTCATAAAAAAGAACTCGTGAAACTATTTCATCTGTAAGGCTTTTGTTTCCAAATGATAATGATGCATATAAGCCAGTTTAGAGGAACCCTATGTAGGAAAATGTATTCCATATTAGTTTAAGCATTATTGAGGAATACGTCGAAGCGCTATCGACACTGTTAGGTGCTTCATAAATATTGATCTAATTCAACCTAATTTCTAAACTATCTCTTGTGTATTCCAACTAAACATTCCTTAGTCACAGATACCTATTTATCACAACAAGTGTTTAGAGAATTATTCACATAGTTATCTTGTCCTAATTATTTATTAAATACGTAGGTACTGTTTGATTGAGTTTGAGACAGTAATAAACGTTTGCTTTATAACAATAAGAGAACATTATGATATTGTCACGGAATTATACCTTTTTTTTTGTATCTGTTGTGAAAATATACAGTTCTCAGTATCCGGTGATGTCATACATAACTTAGATACGTATATGTACATATGGGTACGTATGTTCATTGATTAAGCACGTTTATGTTCCAGGACAACGTTACATTTAATCGGTTTGCTATACGCTTTTGAAAATATTTTCAAACGATATAAGTGTTTTTTTTTTTATTAAAAATGTTCAAGTACATTTGCTAAAGTTTTCATACATTTTAAATGAAGAATATTTATTGATTTGGTAAAATATTATAACTAATTATTCCACTGTATAAATATAAAAAGTTAGAAATATAGGTATATACTTGCACTGCTTTAGCTCAAATATATAGAAAAAAAAAAACGGCTATCAATAAAATTAGTCTCACAAGGAATCCACGTTCGACTACACGCGCCTGTGACAAGTCTTTTTAAAAGCAAATTTAGTTGCAAAGGCGCAAAATATGTTATGTTTGTATACAGAATATAAATATAACATGACTTAGCCAATAAGGTCTTATTACACTAGCGTTTATCCATTAAATGATTTATTAAACTAACATGTCACCTAAGAAATTTAAATTCTCTTGTGTACACGAGTACACAAATATTATCAAGCCAAGTTATAAATTTCCGAAATTTTAATTTTCGGTTCTACAATATTCTTACATAGTTCCTATTTACTTTACCGCTCATAATAAAACCCGGCGCGATATGTCCGCTCCGTAGAGGACATACTTTAGCACAGCGCAACTTTGTATATAACAATAACAATTTAAAAAAAAAATTCGGTGAACAGACCAGCAGCTAGTAGGTACTTGGAATTATTAGTAAATCCATGGTAGGGTTAAAAGCAAAATGTTAATCTAATACATACTTTAACCCTAAAGTATTAGGTTACTTCACCTTAAAAGCGACGACTGCCGTCGGTATTTCCTGTTTTCTTAGTATAGGAAAATCCTTTGCGCTAATATATTTTAATATAGGTATATTATACATATTATACATTTTTGCCTAATGCTTGTCGTTTGCGTGTAGAGTTTACAATATTTTGAAACTTAAATGTACAAAGATTATATGAAGATATATTATATTTATAAGAAAACGCGAGTCTATCGCGGACCTTACCCTTGCCACTGTAGGTAAACCAATTAGTTCTCACCGAGATGTCGAGGACGAGATCTCTTTGATCGCTTAAAATCAAAGCATCTACTAACAAGGACTATGACAGATTTATAACGCATAACAAAGGGTACCACGGCCGGTCCCTAAGACAGCTATAGGAAATTGTAAATGGGTTATATTTTGGTGCAGTTCTCACAACCGTTTTAATTATAGAATTTTAACCAAAATTACTTGTTGTCAGTATGGATATTTTATTTCCACTGCGTAGATTAGTTTTTTAAATGCTTATGTTATATTTTAACAATTTAGATAATAATGCTTAACTGATTGCTTAAGACATAATGCTTGTTTTAAGGGCAGTGTCAATGAGGACACTAAGGGTGAAAAAAAACTTGAATTGTATCAAATAGCTTTTAGTAAAAATTGATAACTTTATATTTAATTAATGTGGATGAAAATTTATTTTAGCGTATTTTTGTTTCGCTCATATATCGTGATACATAATTATAAAAGTAAAATGTCTTTCTAATTTATACACTTATCTTTTGTTACATAAACATTATGTACACACATCACACTTAAAATTTTGAGCCCACCTGGATTGTTAGATGTAAATAATAAATTAACAAAACAATACAATACAACAAATTACAGTACGAAGCAAAACTCAAGTAGGTACATAAACCAATTTCTCGTATTGTCGGTATATAACAGCGTCTTGAGTCAGTTCCCCATCATTTAGCAAGTGCGGTCATCGTGCCCAATGCTCATTGCCGTTTGATTGAGACAATGCAATGGGCCGTCACGCCGCGTTCTGGCCTCCATTTCCTCGACCATCAACCATAACATCAATAGTCTTCACCGATCACAACAATGAAAATTCAACGTTGATTACCCCGTAGTTCATTACCGCTTTCCCAATTGTTTTTACGCCTTTTTAATCGTGACCAAATACTTCGACCGTCTCTATTTTTACGTCTCCAAAGAATAAAAAAAATATCTTCAAGCAGTAAGGCGTTGGTGCATAGTAAATATCATTTATATAACATTGTGAAGTACTGTAAACGTGGAAGCGCGATGATCTCTACTAAAATATTTAATAATACGAACAGATATAATAAAGATACCGCATGAATACTTTTTAATGCGCCAACGATACGACCAGCGTGCATTGTGTTCAACGTTGACAATAGTCGAAAATTTTTTTCTTGAGACTTAATTTCTTGTGAGTTAATTCTTTTTGAAGAATTCACACAAACTGCATTTATATGAAGTAGTATCAGTTAGGGGACAAAGGCGAACTGTCGCGGTCCGAGATATGATGACAGCTGCAGAGTTTCCAAGCGCTCGGAATCTACCGTGAACTTGCACGCGACGGACAATGCCCGTTAGACGCGACGCTATTCGAGTTTCATTTAAATCGTGAATTTTTGACATTTAACGTCCGTGTCCACAATGTGAAACCACACCTACATTTAAAACTTACAATCGAATTCGCATTTTAGCCTCTCGGTGGCATTCAATGGTTAATGGTTTGTCTGCGATCTCAAGTGGTTTCGAGTCTTCGCGATTTACACGGTTACGCCATATCAATCACACCCACGATGTTCATAATTATCGCCGACACCGTATCATTTAAAATTATGCGAACGGTTCTTGACTTTGGTAACGGAGATTACTAGATAAATTCCAAAGTGAATTTTAAAATTTTAGTCGTTGCAATACAATATTTTCTTAGGATCGGAAGCGTTTTAATGATTTTATTCTGTTTTCATTGTATCCATTCGCCCTCTATCAATCAATGTCATACGTTACTGTATGAAGTTAAAGAATTTCGATCGAGACGCTTTTTTTGGAATGCCTTTTCTATGATACGCTGCTTTCTTATATTGGATTTTGTTAGATTCACAAATATATTTTTGTAGTGTTGGATATTTCTTATAAAGTGAGTTAATTGCAGATTGTGTAAATAAATTGTTTTTGTGATTCCCTAAGTCCGCCCCGCAGTTTTACTCTATTGTAATACTATTTTAGTAGATAATTAAGTATAACTTATATTACTTAAGATGAGTTAAAAAAAAATTGATACTACAAGAATTTGTTTCCAATTTTAAGCACAAACATTTTTTTTTTTCATTTTCAATATAATATAATGGTAAACTCATACTAAATGACATGTTGTAGGTATATCTTTTACACTCCCTTACGAGATGACTTTTCCGATAATGTCTTTTTAGTGTTCACCAATATCATTTAAATATTTTTTGTATTAAAATGGCTTAAAAAATATAAGAGGTCACATTTAAAGGTTCAAAATGGCTTTTCCATCATTATCCTTTGAAACACACGAATTGTCCATTATTTTCTCGTTTTACGGGACAGAGGCTAAACGAATCATTCAGGCAATTTGCTTTACATGTAATTAGGAGGATGCATGAGCAGTTGAATACAGGCTACCGTAGATCGGTGCTTCTATGAAATAGATAAGCCTATTCGACTGCCAGATAATCATCGGTATTCAAGTTACACAGGCGATTGTGTGGAATTTTTTTTCGTCAAACACATTCAATAGAACGAAAACATTCGATTGCGTTTTAAATGCAATATTCTCGTAGTTTTGCTGTCACAGTAACAGATACTAAGTCGCTTTCGGTCCCCACAAAAGATAAATTGAGTATTGATATTCGATATACCTGATGTTCTCCTTTGCTTTTGTGCGACTAGGTTGGCTATGCGAGAGTTTTGTGTCTCATTACCTGACCGTTTTATAATAGTTTCAACCAAATAGCTTGGAATAAATACTGTAGAAGAATGGATTGCAACACAAAAGCGTAGTACAAAAATATAGAACATATCGGCCATAATGATGACGTATTGTATTTGCACAATCACTGACAACAAAGACCATTTCGACACACGTACATTTATCTTATAAATTTTAACTGTACATTGTGTTAATAACCAAATAGGTGAGATACCTACTGTGAGATGAGGGAGATTGATGTCTCTGAAGCCACGTGTATGGTAGAAGAGAGAGATGAATTTAAAAGAAGCACATGAGGTCAGTAAGAATAGAAATAGTTGGCACTCCGTACTCTCTGCTAATGCAATAAGTGATCCGGCGTGTATAAATTTTGTTGTTTTAGAGAAAAAACCTTCATGAAGTCACATTGTCACAGCATCAATACCACAACTACCATTAAAACAAAGTGTCCATCACATTCCTTTACTTTGGGTGTAACATAACACGAACAATGTATCTCTGTCAAATTGAAATGCACAAACCAAATTGTCAATGCTTAATACATTGTTCTTAGAAATGTAAGCCTCAGTGGGCAATCGATTTTACTTACACCAAGGGGCTCCAAGTGTAACAATGCTCCACGGTAGTCTCTGTCATTATTAAATTCTACGGAAGCCGGACAAGAACCAAAAATCCATTGTACCGACCACGTTTTTACTGAGCATTTGTTTTCTTTGGAGTAAACATAATGGGGTTACAGGCCCGACAGCTATTGTTCCCATATGCTGCTTACCTTCAATTATAGTGGAATAGTAGCATAATATTGTTTATTTTATTCTTCAAAGAACTTCTAAATGGTGACATGTGGACTGTTGCTGTTGAGTGCCTTTAAATTTATAGCTCTCTGATCACCAAAGGAATTGGGTTATTGTTTAAAATTAGAAAGTTGACTGTTGTTAAGTAAAGTTCCAGCTACACTCCTCCACGGCCACATACCATCGCTAATTTGTTTACAGCTGCTGTTAAAATAAACTCACGTTTAGATATATTGCTTCGTTTAATAGCAGAATTACAATCAGAGTATATAAAACGGGCTGATATTGGTGCGTTCTCATTAGGGAAATCGTTAAGCTTAATAGTTTGTGAATAATATTATTAACAGTTAGATGGTCTAACACATCGTGACGCATTTTTTAATTACAAATTTTCGGTAACATACAATTGATTCCGTATACCTAATAGATATGATCATTTTTAAAATGTAACATCACGGCGCGTAGACATTATTTTATTTAATCATTTTCTTTAATTTTAATGTCATTCGTATTTTCCCAAACCACCAACCATTTCATCAGTCCGTCGTTAAGATATAATAATATAGAAATAACACGAGGAACTGTTAAAAAGAGGAACTGTTTGTTTACTAG
>DWEE01001815.1:0-12528 GCA_018245755.1 Parelbella macleannani
AAGAAACAATAAAGTATGATCTCATAATTCAGGTACATCTGCCTTATTATTCCTTACCCGTTGCCGCACTGAAGCGATCGTCTTTTGTACAATATCTTATTCAGCACAGGAATCTCCAGCTTTTCACTTCAAGTAATGTGATTTATAACCAAACCTACCTAAGTACCTGCTAAACGTACCTACGTAACCGGAAATAATAAATTTTTTGTTATCCGCAATAGACAACTGAGTAGGTATAAATTAAAAAATAAAAAGCAAAAGAGGTGGTAAAGTTTATTATCAAAATAGAGAGTTTTCCGTTCCGCAATATTCAATATAATTATAATTTCAATTAGAAAATATGGCACCATATCTATGCCTAGTGAACTAAACTTCGCCTAATACAATCAACAACGGAAGTTGCAGCTAGTTCTGAATTTGGTGCCAAAACTTAAATGTAAAGTTAGTGTTGGAGTTACACCATTCCAACGGAACAATAGCTGCCAACGTCATACATTTACATCACAGGATACTGCAAAGTCCTTGACCTACTGCGTCACTGCAGCAATCAATGGGTCGGGAGCGTTGTAGTGAAATTTTTACAAGAAAAAATGTCTTCAAGAAAACAATATAATGGATCTTTCTACCTTAAGTTTTCTAGTAGAAATTTGTAGCAGGGGCTCGGATTTGTACCTGATGTATGACACCTATTTTATTGTGGGACGTAAACGTAAGTGGTGAAACGTGGGAGTGCACTACACTCTTCTGTATAATCTTTTGGGGATTGCATGCGAGATGCGTTTTATATTTTTTTTTACTATAATATAATATATAAGATTATGCGAGTGGTTACAAGCGCGACAGCCCATCGGGAGGTTCTGGGTTTAAAACCCCGGGTCGAGTACAATTGGATTTTTCTAATTTAAAATTTCTAGTAGTGACTCGGGGTCTTAATCCGTGCCCGGTGAATGGCAATAGGCTCACCACCTATTCCATGGGACGTCGACGCAACTGGTGAAACGTGGGAATGCACTACGCTCTTCTGCCTACTGCTTCGAGGATTATAGGCGTGATGTTTCTACGTTTTTTTTACAATAATATATTATATAAGACTATACGTTACATGAAGGCGATTCTGTAACGTAGTACGTTACAAATGCCAAAAAATACTATCTATTACAAATAACAGTTACTAAGTTATCCAGTACCTAAGAATTTTTAGAAATTGAATTATTACGAAGACCGTGGGGTTCGGTAGAGAGAATATTTTTTTGTTGACTTAAATGAATGGACTCTTCTTCTATTTGAGATCGACGACTATTCAAATAGCGCGCCATTTTTAAAAGAATTCAATTTTATCACCGACACACAAATACGAGAGCACTATGGCTTAGGTAAATTCATATAAATATCACCCACAATGAACATTTCTCTCTTGATGTGAAATATATTTGTTTATCACATTTTCTTAAGTAGATTTCATGATTTAAAATTTTCACAACGAATTTTCACAACTTGTAACTACACAATGAACCGTTACTGTTTATTATGATTTCATTAATATTGCTAATTTTTTTTTCTCCACTTATTTTGGACAGTTATGAGCTTCAATCGTTGTGAAAAATTTAATTAATATTATGACAAATGTTCTCAGAGCTTTGTTTGAATACTGTAATTGATATAGATAAAGCGCATACATATAGGTACATATGTACTTATATTAATATACATATATTGCATTATTTATGATATTACTAAGGCGACATTGGTCTAAGAAATATATAATAAGAGGTCTAAGAAATATATAACAATGTACCTACTCGTAATATCATAATAAGGTCACTCCAAAGTGTATAAACAAAATATTTAGTTTGATTTAGAGACCTACACAATCTAAAACCTTCCTTAACTTATATCGAATACTTTATTTATCCGTTTTATTAAAAAAAAATATTATATACATTTATTCTACTCGTTATCCATAAACCGTGTAACTAACGAACAATACTGTAACTAACGAGGTCAGTCAAATGTCTTTATAAGACAAAGAAAACGGAGCTAAGCTTCAAAAGGTTGATAGTATACGAATTATCATTTACAAATCTTTATTTTATAGGATAAATCCAACCAAATTGGAAACACAATTTAATTGAACTGATCCAATTGATGAGAAACAAAAGACGTTGTAAAATGATGATTCATTCAGTGACTCATTAAAAAATTTCAATGTATTACCCATATGTGCGACATATTTTTGTAAAAAAAGGACTTGTATCTCAAGCTTGAATATATCGTGCTGGTAGTTATTATTATACAGTTACCCCAGATCTTTTAGGGCGTAGGCAGAGAGTACCGAATGCCAAATATCTCTATCCTTACAAATATGAGCTGCTTCCTTTACGTTTTTTTATATCTAGCCAACAAATAGGCAGACGGGCCACCTGCTCTGTTCAAACACACATGTTATTTGGAGACTTCTGATTCCAGAACCTCCTTAGCCTCCCTTGACAACTGCATCCATTATGATTATACATAACAATTTACTCAAACGTGACATTTCAAAAGAAAATAAGAATATTGTATCCTGATCTGAAAAAGTTTACTAACGCTTACATTGTATACATATTTTTTTTGTATCGCCAACGGCAATTAATAAGCACTTAGTAGTTTTACGCGTAATCTGTGCGCTTTGTTGGAAAAAAAAATTATGTAGGTTTCTGGAGATGGGAGAAAACCGTAAAGCTTTAGTTAAAACAAGTGCCAAATTGCAATGAAATCTATGCGGAGACGGCTTTCTGGCGCGGAGAGTTTGAGGCTTGTAAGTTGAACGGAAGTCTGCCAACATAGCTACATATACGTTACTTTGTCCTATATTTTTGTCAGTAGACATAAAATATTTACAACAAGCGCATTCAACCTTAACATACGCAGCTTTCGTTCCTGTAATTTTTTACATGGAATATTAACGGTTCCTTTGTCAATTAGAACAAGTCGTAGTGCCTTAAATATTCACAGAATTTTACAAATTAATGTTACAAAAGAAAATGAAACACCTCCGACTTCTGAACAGCCTATGAGACGAAATAGCACATAAAATTAAGCCGCGATGTAAATACTAAGTTTCTAAAATTACAATATACCTAATCCCGTGTCTATGTTATATAACATGTTCCCATGTCTGTATTGTATAACATAGACTGTCTAGTTTGAGATTAGATGGCCGTTTGTGAAGATGTCCCAAGATGTTTATTATTTATTTATAAAACGTTAGAAGTCTAAATATTCTGATACATTTTGCGCCAATCGTACATAAGCACTAAGCGTCCTCTTTGATCCCTCGCTACCATTTATTGATATTTGCATCTAATAAATAATGCAGTAAGAATCCAACTTATAAATTAATAATAACCTGTCGGGAACTTGCATAATATCGAATATTACAAGTCAAGGTATTATTCGTTGTCAAGAAAGAAGTGTAAAGTAATTTAATTAAGTTTTGTTTATATTACCTTTTACTCTGCTAACTCGCACGTTGCCAACGTGGTGGACTATGGTCTTGGCTCCTACCACTCTGAGAGGAGACTTGTCCAACAGTGGAACGATGAAAAAGTTGATGATGCTTACACGATATTTCATTTTATGAGAGTTAGGAACAATTAAAAAATATATAATTTTTTTAAATCTAGTGAAACGTAGGGGTATATTACGCTCCTCTGCCTATCCCTTTGAGGGTTACAGGCAAGATGTTACGTTTTACGTTTTTTTTTTCTCTATACCCTAACTCAGCATTTTTAATAGAATTCCGGCAGTTTTGCAAATATCGATATGTTTTTAAGAATAACCAGTCAATATTATACATATGTGGACGCTGATTGGACGTCCGTTTCAATTACCGTCCTTTTTAATTAAAAGATCGTTTCCCAGAACATATCTAACCAATAAATGTGTGGGTAGTCATTAAATTTGTGAAGAGAATATTAGCGATGGGTTTCTAATAGCGGCTTAAACCAAATGTGTCCTGTCCTGTTGGTCCATGGTCTCTAGCTCAGAAGGTCAGTCTGACTAAAAAGCTCAGCCTAGCTTAAAAGTTACTGGTTAATTTTTTTCCCTTTTTATTGGCTCCCTAATCTGTACTGGAACAACATGCTCTCAAGTTTCCCGCAGAGGGTTATAATGGAGATGATACTAGTGCAAAGGTGTTATGTGACACACTTTATAGATATTTAGAAATCACACATTACAAAGGCGAAGACAAGGCACTAGAATAACAAAATATGTTGTTATTACTGCCGTCTGTATCATAAATAAAATCAACTAGTATATCCAAGTATTCATTTACACTAATCTGTAAATTTAGATATAACCTAAGTACTCTGGTCCTTAGTAACAGGGCTTGTCGGAAACACTGGACTGTCGCCAAAACAAAGAATACAATTCGCACGGTCGCTGGTGAAAGTGGCGCCGATCGATAGCGCCTAGCCTAACCTACAACTAACAGCTGATTGCTACTTAGCACCTAAGAGGCCAGCTTCGCCGATGTCTTGTCACCGATATTCTTATATCCATAAATGTACATTAATATTAATTAAAAAAGTTAAGATGTCATAACGGCAAAAGCGGTATTGCGGAGCCCAAATCACGTTAAGTAAAAATCGAAACGTATGTTCGAAGTACCTAATGTGTTATACTTAATCAGTGGCATAAAATTTAGGGAATGGTATATAGGGACGTGTAACGCATAGCAGTGGTGCGCTGTGCGAGTGTGTTGGTTTAATCGCTTGCGGCAGGCGCTGGGCGGGGGCGCATGCGCGGTGGCGCAGCGCGCGCACCCCCGACGCGCGGCCGCCGGGCGCCCGGCTGTCACCGCCACTCCGCCGGCAAACCGATCTCGAGGCACACGCGCAACCACAGTTCGCTACGCCAAGCAACGCCGGCCCCTCGCGGCCAGGAGCCCTTTAAGGCGCTTCCGTACCCACACTCGTCGCACCCACCACACCGGGGCAAGGCGCAACGGACGCCGGCGTTCGCACCCAGGCTTCGGCGGACTAAAGGTATACACCATTTTCATTACGTTTCCACTGACGTGTCCGCCCTGTATATCTTTGCAATAGAATGGTAGATTAGTGATGTCGCAAAAAACGTGTTCCCCTTTGAATGTGCATTGCAGCATACGGTAGGGTTGCCGCATTATGACGGGGGGTGATATCGTAAGTGCGAGCGGAATTTCGCCGGTTATCTGTGGCCCGACACGCGGTTAACTGACAGGGAGGTATTAGTGTCTGACCTTACCTCATTACGGCTTCGTATTAAAAAATTTGAAATCAGCTCATATTTTATATACTCACACGTAACATACTTGTCTGTGCTATGCTTCCTTTTTCTTTGTTACCTATAGTTCACCGTACTGGTACGGTTTTACAACCGCTCGCGTGATCTTCCTCATATTTTACTTGATTCTGATGTGCATTCGTTGCTGTTCCTTTATCTATCTAACCAATGACTGAATAAGAAATATCATCATATGGCTGTCGTATTTGTGGAAATGAATATCCTGTAACGAAATGAAAGGAAATGAGCACCATCAATTCTATTTTAAGTGACAATTTCGCTCAAATGGCTCAGTTCCACACGTGACCCAACCTTGTGCGAAAATTGTTCTAATTCAACCTAATGAGGTGCAAGTACAGTATTTCATATTATTTTTTAACGCCATATTAATGACAGAAAGAGATCTATTCATTAATTATGTAAATTAATACCTTTTGTAATTGTCAATTTATCGCCGTTGTTAATTTACCGCCTTTTTCTCCAAAAGTCCTTATCTCTTGGACGGACTCGATCAAATAAGTTTTTGAATTCAAATTTTATCCTTAATACACGTAGGTTGTAACCTTACTTTTCATCTTCTTTATTTTCATCTCTTTTCATCTTTCATTCTTACTTTTGATTTCTTCGAAGAAACCTACCCCGATATATAAAAATAACTTTTTAAGTTCTAAGGCAGAGTAGTGTAGTAGTACACTCCCACGTTTCACCAGTTACGTTTACGTGCGATAGAGTAAGTGGTGAGTCAACCTGGAATAGGTGGTGAGGTTTTTGAGGTATATCTGCTGCTTAATACAAAACAACTCCAACCTTATTAATAAATGCAAACCGATGTATTTACATGTACAATAAGAACGTATTTTGTTATTTCGTCATGAATGTCATACTTATATTAACCAATGATTAGCGCATGTGTGCTTAATTACATGAAAATTCAAAACTGCCTTCATTTCTCATATCGCGCCTTTTATAAGACGTGAATAGAAGTCTCATTCATGAATTTGCTCATTTAAAAGTTAATATGGTCAAAAACGAACACCTATCGGTGAAGGAGGTGAGAAAACGAACGTATGAAACGTAATATAATAAAAACGCAATGAACGTAACCACTCTATACTAAACGCTTTAACCAATTAAACGAAAACATTTTGGTCACGTTCGTGGCTGTATGAGATTAAATCCCTTCGCCCTCCTTGCGCGGGAGAACAAGCAAGATATACAAGCAATTATCAAGCTTTGATTTCAGTTTCTGCAGGCACAATTATTTACTTTATTATTTTTTGTATTATTCTTCTATTTTATTGAATTATTTAAAAGAAATATATATCTTTATATTATATATTAAGCATATTAATTTTGTTTATTATTCTTCTAATTTATTCTTGAATTACTTAAAAAATACATATTTATACGAAATCTTTAACGTTATGTAGCATTTCTTCCTTTCTGAAAACATCAAAATTCTTTCAAAATAGTTAAAATATCTCAAAATATAAAATAATAACTGAACATCCGAATACAAATTAATGGCAATTAATTATTCGAAAAATGAGGGGGATTTCATAACTTCACGGATGCAACTGACCCTATTTCGAACGCAAGCAATCTGAATCTTCAATAAAACAATAACCGATGAAAAAATTAATTTAGAAACGTAACGTAAATGTTTAACATATGGAAATAAGACCAATTTGTATAATACCTGAGTCCAAATATGGCAACAAAGACTTGAAAGCATAAATATATCATAAGTAGATTAAAATAACAAAAACGGCAAATGATTAAATGTTGGGCGGAACGAATAAAAGGTAGATTATAGATTTCAATTTATGAACGAAGGAGCTTTTACCTAATAATCCTCTTTACGTGGATATTTGACATGCCTACTTTGATATGTACGTGACAATAGCGAATACACCGCTCCACATGATCGCACAATGGCATTTCGTTCGGAACATAATGGACATATTATTCAGCAGTTGCATCGGTACCTTTTTGCGGGATCGAACTGGGCTATTGAAACGTCTGCCATTCAAGACGGTATTGATCATAAGTTAAAAACCACTTCGCTTAACAATGCCACTGTTTCTACCTTTTATTCAACTGATATTTTGTTATTGTTTATCGCTAAGAGCAGTTGGTATTAACAGTGATGTAGGTAACAATTTTTGACGAATCAAAACGACGGTAAGAGCATTTTTGCTTTTAATTTTTAATTTTGGCTATGTGAAGTAACATCTTTTTTTACTTATCTAAATTAGTGTCAGTCTGTTGGTATCTGTGATTAAATAAAAAAGGTAAAGAAAATCCTTACATACCTTATTCTACAAGATACGAATCTCGCGGCAATCCTTATACTTACTTAAAATCCGGGCTCAATTAGATTAGTTAATAGAATTTAATTCCAATACAAGATTCAAGATCTAACATAAATGAAAACAATTTAGTTCTATTTCAATATGTGAACAATTTTAATAGTAAGAGACCAATAGATAAAATAGTAACCAATAGTAATGACTGCAAGATAATGCAAAAAATACTTAGATTAGTAAATATAGATCTAAAGATAAGGCAATTAATTCTATAGATTAGAAAAAATCGTACTTATAGTATAATATATTTTCAGAAATATGATTTTGTCTGTACCCACTAAAACAATAAACTAATATCTTAAAACTTTATCGGTTAGCCGCGCATAGTAATGGCGCAATTTCTTTAAATCCGCTATTAATTAAATTTATGATGAACGTGGATAAGTGAAATTAATGGTAACTGAAGAACAGAAACCTAGCTTAAATATTCTAAGACGTTCAATCGTTAGTGCATAAGAGCGTTGCTCCGTTAAATATCTACCATTTCTTCTCAACGCTAAATTAAATCTACCTTTTCTTTCCGTAAAAATTTTCATTTTGAGAAAAATAAAATAATGAGACAGACAAAGAATTCTCTAATAACAAAGAGAATAGCCGGACTTTCATTATCTTCTCAGTTACTGAAGCTTCTCAAGGTCTTATAGTTCTGGTTCTTCATACGGGTTATCTTAGTTTTGGAAACCTACTGCTTAAAAACTCGCGAGATAGATTTTAAAATAAAAAAAATTATTTAATCTTATTTTCGTGGACAGCTATTGAATATTTAAGGTAAATTTTAATACATAAGGTACTTTAAGTTTTATTTCCCTACCGTGTCTCGTGCACGCCTGGCCATGTGTGTCTAGAATTGAAGTCTTGACATGCCCTTAGATAGTTGATTGCGAAAATTATAAATCGTGCACGCCCTGCTATGTGTGTCTAGAATTCAAGTCTTGACATGCACTTAGATAGTTGATTGCGAAAATTATAAATCTTTCAATTATTGTAAACTTAAATTACATAAAATGCAAGTGATTATGTACCTACAGGTAAACAAATATAATACTTGGTCATTATTCTACATATTGTGTTTAAAACCAACAACTGCGCAACAATACAAATGATTTGAATACAACGTGTGTACAGTCATGAGCGTGAGCAATGAAATGTAGACACCCAACTGTTCAAATTAATGTACACATCATATGTTGCTAAATAATATACACGCGATATGCTTCAAAAATATGTATAATAATATTAATCGACCCATTTGTCATTCCACTGTTGGAATATGGTTAAGGTTAAGGTTAAGGCCATAGTCTGCCACGCTGGCCAAGTCCGGGTTGGCAGACTTCACACACCTCAGATTTTTTTTTTAATAAATTCTAAGGTGTGCAGGTTTCCTCACGATGTTTTCCTTCACCGTTAGCAATCTGTATTTAAACTAAAAACGCACTTTTATAAAGAGGTGCGCGCCATGGATTTGTACCCAGTACCCCCTGAATGAGAGGCTGAATTCTTAACCACTAGGCTATCACTGCACATGTATACAAATGTATAAAAATATATATACGTCAAATGTTTCATAAATACCAATATGTATCCGCTTTTATCCAAACATAATTAGTTATTACTAGTACACGTTATATGTTTACTTATATATTGTTACATATGTACGTATCTGTGTTTTAAGTATTCAACAGCCTGCATTGTTAGACCATAATTATTTTTGTTCCGTCGCTTGCACGGTACACTAGTTCATTAATTTATCAACGTGGATATAATAGTAATATTTCAAGCGACAATACATGCAGCCCATATTAATAACACGTTGGCAACCCTAGAGTATCTTTTAGATTGAAATTTGTTCATCACTTATCTTGCGATATGCTGAACATTTTGTTACTAAGCCTTTCGTGAGTGTTTATATAGGTACCTACATGAGCAAAAGCGTCGCCGATGGTTCGGAAGGAGGCAAGATGATATATGAAGGATGTATAGACTAGCAGTAGGAAAGAATACTTATGGAATTAGTGAATTCATTCGAGTTATGATGTGCGGGCATGATTGGTCAAGCAAGTCAATTGGACTTAGCTGGCTTGAATGGAATGGCTTGGTTGGTTTGCATGTAGCTACTTTTCTGAATCTCTAACGGGGGTGCAGCACCTCCCTACCTTCGACGACGCCTTTGTACATGACTAAATATGTACCGACTTAACTCATGTCTCGTCTAAGACTCCGACGAACAGCTCCGATCCTAGTATAGTGTAACTCACCTAAGCATAGACGACGATAGCATGACGATTGACCGGAAGCAGTGTAAACGATGTGAAAAACTGATCCTGATCTGATGATGATGACAATGATAATGATGAGTTTCTATCACAAGATACATTGGATGGTATAAATTATGCAGTTGTCCGTGAAACTAGACAAAAACAGCGATAACAATGGGCGAAATTCCAATTGTTCTATGAAATGTATGCCATTCTACTATACATTGTATGGGTATTGCAGTACGTCTACAAACTTCACCTACATTCAGTCCAGTCCTTCACGTTCTTGCCATAGTGACTGACTGACTATTTATTTGATTTTTAATAATATAAATTCACCATTCTTCCTTAGATGGATCTGTTTGATATGAAGCGGATCGAAAATTGTCCGTAAATCAAATTATGGCAGATTAGTAGAATTATGTGGAAATCGAAGAACAGTACATATATCGTTGAATGTTGTATCGGATTTAAACGGTGAATTATTTAGAAGGCAATATTATCTTGTTATATCGAGATAGTTTTACGGCGATACACAAATAATTTAAAGAACATTTCTTTCTTAATATTTCTAAGAGAACGTCAATTCGGAATAAACGTAAAAGTTCCTACGTGGATAGTCGTCGGTGTTTGGTTACAAATAGGATAAAGAAACTGAAAGGCTTTCAGGAGTGATATAACATTGACCCAGCTTTGAGCTTCGTGTTTCTAAGGCAGTGTCACATTCAATGCAATCGATTCGAACGGAACCTGATTTTTATGTGTAAACGAAGATATAAAAACGGAAAAATTATCCATTGGTACAAGAAAACGTTCTCTAAAACTTTGCAAGACTAAGCAGCAGGAACTTTGCAAAGCGCATGCATGCAATAATAAACTTAAAATCACGCCTCCAACCCCGACGTGATCCGTGCAACTCAGCTGTTGATCAGCATCGATAAGTCTTGGATTTGAATCCCGAATCGGGTAGTATTGCATTTTTGTAATTAAAAATTTCCAGTACTAATTCTTCACCTCCAGGCTCACTTTCTATTCCATAGTGGAAACTAAACGTATCTGATGAAACGCAAATTTGTTCTTACTCTTCTGCCTATCCCTGGAATTATAAATATAATGTAACTTCTCTCTTTATTTTTAAAGCAACTTCAATTTCTAGAAAACTGCTAGAGTAATAAATTGTTGAAACTTCAAACAGCGTTAGACGAGGAAATGAAGGAATAGTAATTAGATTTCCTTTAATAGCGAGAAGATTCTAGGTAGTAAATCTGCGTTAGGAAGGTACAACTTGAGAATATTCTCATCACATTTGCTTTGGGTCGTTACATTGTTTACTTTATATGCTACGTAAAAAGTCACTAAACCCAAAATCGATTTTTTTAATTACATTAAGGGAACGGTTCCGATATTGTAATGATGTTTACATTTAATCATATACATATTATAAGCAAAACCCATATTATATTCATCCAATGTAATTTGTTACATATTACATTTTATCAAGAATGCAGACTCTACCGCGCTTCCGTGCGGAATAGCGGAGATAGCTTTGTGGCCAAATAGTGTATCAGGTGCTTTTATTCCGCTTTTACGGCCTCCGACAAGGTTTAACGATTGTTACCGACCGACGGCAACCTGACTTAATGTGCCTACCGAAGCACGAAAACGCTCGTAAACGTTTGACACTAGCGGTCACATATCCAAATGCCAGCCGCGCGCCCTTGCTTAGCTTTACAAAACGTCTGGACTGCGAGCATTTCAAATAAAACAATGGCCAAAACTGATTTATATTCAAGACAAATTTTATGGTGCACATTATTCATATAATTTCAGAGAACTAATGATAACATAGAAATATCAAGATTGTCCAAAGAAACATTTTATATTTTATTATTTTTCAATTTACTGTTTAATTCGTGGTAGTTATTGAGCTATGAGTACAGATTATAATAATTGTACGTGACTTTACGTAAAATAAAACAGCGAAAATAGCAAAAGCTTTTAAGCGCTACAAAGAAAACACATAGTTGAACGTATGACTTGGAAATCGCTTTGAAGCTTAAATTGCTGAGAGCGTATTGCTGTTTTTTCAAGTGGCAATATACTGTGAAAGAATTGATATTCAGAGATGGAATATAAAACTATTTATGTTAAATAACGAACCATTATAAGAGACAATTAACAATTATAACAACAAAAGAGGTAAAGCAACGATTGTGTAATTTAACGATTGGATCGACGCTGCCATTTTGCAATACATATCATAATTATGTAAGTACCTCAATCTTAATTCTTATTTCATAATTATGTAATTCATATCATAATTATGTAAGTACCTCAGTAACTCAATCTTTAACTTGTTTAATTAAAACTTTAGTATTTCTTAAAAACTTTCGACATCTTTCGTAAAAATTCTTACCTTTAAATTTTTAATGGCTTTCCTTTTCATGTGGTAACGATTTTTCATTACGTCAGCAGTGTGTAAAATATCACAAATATTAATTAACTAGCAAACGCCCGCGACTGCCTCCGCGTGGATGTTGGATAGTATAGCAGAGTATTAAATATTAACAAATAAAGAGGATCGTTTATTCTAATCA
>DWEE01001816.1:0-12526 GCA_018245755.1 Parelbella macleannani
GATTTTTCTAATTTAGAATTTCTAGTAGTGACTCGGAGTCTGGAATTGTGCCCGGTGTATGGCAATAGGCTCACCACTTATTCTATAGAACTTAAACGTAACTGGTGAAACGAGGGAGTGTACTACATCCCTCTGCCTACCCCTTCGGGAATTACAGGCGTGACGTTACGTACAAAAGATTTTATTTAAACGTTTTAAAACCGTTTTATCAAAATATTCAATTTGACAAAACACATTTAATTTCCCCAAAAATCCTGTACACGCGAAATATTTCTTTGTTAACATAAAACAAAATTCGTTTAAACACGGCCTCCGCGGGGCGGGTGCGTGCGTGCGACGAGTGTTCACTGAGGAGCGGGATGTTTCATCCGATCTACCCACTGATACACTGAGCTTTTATCAAATTCTCGTGAATAAAATTCGTAAAACATGACCGAAACCATTTAACGATAAATATTAGAGTATAAGATACCTAAGCTCAGATTTTGTAATATCATGCAATAAGTCATAGCATTTTTGTAGACAAAGCACTGGCGAGTTAACAATTTGATGGATACAGTTTTCTTCGTAATATCACGTCTATAATCACTGAAGGCGTAGACAGAGGAGTAGAGTTACATCCAAGTTTCACCAGTTACGTTTATGTCCCACATGGAACAGGTGATGTGACTATTGTCATACTCCGTGCACAACTCCAAACTCCGGGCCACTACTAGAAATACTACACAATCTAAGTTGAAAAAGCCCAATAGTACCCGATCTGGGTTTCGAACCCAGAACGTCTCGATCGACCGTCGCGCGTGGAACCACTCGACCAACGAGGCAGTCTTTATACATACATATGTATATATACAATATTATGGGTACATATGAATATTTATGGAAATATACTTGCAACCTTAAACTGCAGTACTGCTCGTGTTTAAGAGATACCTTTTTCATCTCTACAAACATACATAATATGTACGAATTATTAAACCCAAAAATTCGTATGATTTGCTAATATAAAAGAAAGGAGTAGGTAACATAATAATAAAATCATAAAACGACGACCGTATAATATTAATATACGTGGAATATTTATGAAGGCTCCGAGATATTTTACTCAAACGTTCAAACATTGGCTTGTGTATTCTTCCTTTCGTATACCTTCCACCTCGCAAATTAAAGCTATTATTATACATAAAATGAATTTCTCTACAAACTTTGAAGATGTAGAAAATGTACACTTTTCACAAGCAAAAGAACTATTTTAACTGCGTGAATACAGCACTGTATAGATGTAGAGTGAGAATGTAGAGCTCCGTATGTAGAGTCCGCAAGTAGAGACATCGCCGTTGCTGTACTCCTAAGATTAAATAGGAGCGCCTGTAATATATTGCAGTTTTAAAATTATAATAAGGAGATATGCTGAAATTAAAGGCTTCTCAAGTTCTCTACAGTGAACATGCATTTGTGTATAATATCAGTTATATTTTCGCGCGATCTAATTTTAATTTAATTTGACCTCATGATAAAAATAATTGCAAGACATGTCACAATGTAGTACTAACCTATATCAATAAGACCATATAAAATAATCCCTCCTCACTAAACACAATATTATGTAAAATAGTCATTTATAAATTGTGAAATTAAATTAATGAATGAAATTTAAATTGTCTTACCTACTGCGCGTTATAATTTTCTATTCCAATATAATCGCTTACTGACTAAATAAAGGCTAGCAATAAATAAGCATGCCTTTATTATTAAACGTTTCGTGACAATCTGTCTACGGTAGTGATAGCCTCATGGCTGGGAATTCAGCCGACTCCAAGGGTCCCTAAATCAAATTCTGGTGATTCTCTATGGATATAAATTTGTATGAGTTTTTAGATTAACAACTGTAACGATAAAGAAACAAGTCGTAAGAAAACCCGCAACCTTAGAATGCTCCATGACATTCGTCGCGGTCTGTGAATTCTGTCAACCCGCACTTGCCCGGGATGAAACAGACCATGACCTTATTTCTTATCATTTTGAGAAGAGATCAGAAGAGAGAAGAGATCAAACAGTGGAACGATAGAAAGTTTGAAGACAATAGTGATGCTGAGTACCTATCTTATATTCATTATTAAATGGTATATTTAGCTTAAGTCAGATATGTATATGTACGAGTATGTAAGTAGGTCTTTAATTAAATTAGAATATTCTGCTATTCTACTCTTGTTATTCTGTCATAACTTTATATTCAATTTAATGTTAGTCACTAAATCAATAACCACGAAAATACCAATATTATAAGGCCATATGCTAGAACGAAACTAGGAGTTTCGTACATAACTTCCTTTTGTATATAACATATAACTCGTTTATATTTCGTACTGTCTATTGATTTTCTCACATACTCGTGAGATAAGGATATTATACAAATATTTGAACAGTCACGTAGTAACATCTCATGTAATATTACGGATGGTGAAATAAAACATTGTTATTATTGTATGGCACACGACGGAATTCACACAGCACATCATCATCATCTTCGCCTTCTTCATCATCATCATCCTCTTCATTATTAAAAACAAGGACGCTTAAATCCTTTCACTCTCGAAGACGGCACTCCGCTCAGAATTACACATGTATAATAAGAAGGTTTTATAATTGCAATTAAATGAGGAAGTATTTTACAAATGAAATTAAATGTAGAGTGGCACGATAAAACGAGGCCGGCACAAGATAATGTAGGTACGCGGCGTATGTATTTACTCAGGAAACGAAACACGATTCCTTGCTCAAACAATGCTTTATTTACTCGCCCTTCTATGCTCGGGGTGTTATGATAAAATGAAGCAATTAAAGAAAAATACCTTTTTTTTATTTAGTTATAAAATGCGAACGTTTGTACGCCGCCGCGTTCCGTTAAACGTGAATTAAATACACCAACCAATACACATTCTTTTTGGATACAACTTTGGGCGGTTTTTAATTCAGTGGTTAGTAAAACTAGTGCTGTATCGGGGATTTTAGCAGTGGACTGAGATAGACTAATGATGATGATGATGTTGTATGCCAATTGACTCATTCCTATTACATGGAACGTTTAACATAACTGTTGACAAGTTGGGTACAAATCTCCTCTGCCCAGCCCTTCAGGATAACACCAGCCTGTTGTTATGCCATATAAGTACAACAATTATTGACACCAAAAATGACGTTGCAAGGCAAAGTTTTAAGGTCCATAGCGAACAAAACACACACAAGTACGTCACTGAAAACTAACTACCGGCTGTGGAGCTACGGAGGCTTTCGAACGAATTTGTTTCGATGTGCAATTTCATAAAGTGCTCGGCTATTTGCATTTAAATTGTGCCCCTGTGCACTGATGAGTCAGGCTTTTGGTACAGGCGTTCTCAAAAAGTAATACTCATATGACTGCACATAAGGCAAGTTACTTCGATCAGAAGAGCGATATGAACACGCGTCCTCCAAAAATCATTTTCATATGATTGCTCCCACAGCGAGCCACATAGTTCTAAGAAGCGATAACGTAAACTTAACGTAACGTAAACTTATACGTAAAGTGTCCTGAATAAAAGCAGACAGTTCTAATGTTAGTGTCCACGTCACCTAACAAAATGAGCTTCATATTGATGAATATACTCGTACATTTTACCTGTTCTAAGCTTAAAGTAAGTAAATATTGTAAAAATATAAACCTTACTGACCCTGTATTGATAAAATGACTACAATTAATTATAAATGTGTATAGATTTAATCACCTATATATGTCAGATCTTAAGATATTAGGTAGTTCCCTGCTAATCAATGAGTATTATCTCTTACACATATATACATACATAACTCTATAGAGTTAGAGATAGAGTTGAGAGTTGGTCGAACTGTTCAAGGTTCAACTAAAACATACATATAAGACATATACACAGTTCTACGGATAACCCCAGTGCTTATTTTTTGTTCCGCTTTGAAAGTGTGGTAAATAAGAACACTAAGATACGAAATGTTTTAGCTTAAATCGTAAACGGCACATATTTATGAATATCCTCAGAACTTTTTTTCGTCTAACTAATTACCCATGAGTTTTAGTATCCATTTTAGCATAACCTAAATTCAACGTTTCACTTTAATACTAGTATTTATCTACAAATACAATATTTTTGCAAAAAAATTATTAAAGAGTACTATTATAATATAATCACGCCGTGTCCCTTACGGGGTAGGCACGAACCAAGTGCCAAATAACTCTATCCTTACATATCCGAAACACTTCCACTCGTACGCTCATCATTCTTTCCATACATGTAAGCTGGTTTCCGTTACTTTAAATTCATAGAGAAATATTTACATGGAAATTTGTAATGGACTACTGGATCAATGCAAAAAATGTCGTAAAGGTCGGAATATGTAAGTGTATCGTTTTAATTATGGCTGTAAATATTACTGTATAACATTGACTTATATCGAAACATCTCTAACAATCGTCTCTACCAAACAACCGATTCTGGATAATTCTGAATTATGTAGGTACCGATTAAAATCAGAAGACATTGAATACCGAGCAATTACATTATTTACATTTGAATAACAAGCTGCTATCATGCTGTGCTATCGAAACCAAAGGTTGTATTTCCTATTCACAAACACATCGAGATAAATTTTCTAATTGTACTCTATTGTAGTTAACTACTTTAAAAGTTTTTTTTTTTCTATTTCATAAACTTGTTACATCACATTCATGGATTAGCGAATAGGTTAGAGATGTTTCTTGTGATTATTAATACCGTAGTTTCCAGAAAAAAAACCAAGTAGACATGACCCTGAGATACTGCTTTAAAGACAAGTAACCAAAAGGACCGTACAAGTCACCCAAAGCAATTTTACAGAATAAATAGGACAATAATTATTTACGTAGATACGGTTTTATTACGCACGTTTCTAGGCCGGAGTCCTATAATAACGTAGAAGATCGAAATATATTTCAAAGACATTGGACCGATGTCTTGCAATGAAAGCTTTTCCGTTCCAAAATAAACGTACGTATTCTGAATATTTAAAGTTGGAACGAATATAAAAATATAGGTGACCAGTACCATCAAACAGCAAGAGCAGATCGGCTGAATAACCACAAAAAGAAAATCATTAAAAATAGCTTACGCTTCGACTCGACGACGTTCCAAAACTACAATCCTGATCACTTGTACTGAACTTTCAGATCCGACTTTATTCATGGAATATTACATCACAAGCACTCGCGTTTCCCGCCAAATGACGTGTTACCCTTTAAAAATCACACACAGATGGTCAACAGTTCAGGATTTCGCGGACACACGACGACGTTCGTTCGTTTCGTACGGAGCACACGTGCGCTCCCGTCGGCTCCACAACCGATACTAACCGCTCGCCGATCCAGGGGCGACAGCGCCGTGTGGGTATTACGTACACGGGGGTGGTTTGCATCTGTGTGTGCGCTCTTCAGGTCACCAGAATTCGGTAAAGACAAGTATTTTGAAGTGGCATGCCCTATATTCCCTTCTTTAAGTTTTATAAGTCTCGTCCATCCTTCGATGTCAGTTAAAAAGAATCTTTTACTGAAAGCTCCTCAATTCACACATAACTTTCGCTCGTTGGTGAAAAATTTGCTATAAAACCAAAAAGAAAAAAAACCCCAAAAGACTCTACAATGGTAATAATATTTTTCTGCGAATAGACTTTATATCCTTAATTGATCACATGTCCTATGTGAAAAGTGTTTATAACGTGTTTCTGTGTAACAAATACTATTGAATTAACCCAGTCCTAAATGGAACCTACTTCCGCTGATTTAGCGTTGAAAAGTTTAGCAAAACTGTTGATAGAGTTACTGCTATCATTTATTATTACAGCTTTTTTTGTGGTCTATTATGTGATAGTACATGTAACTACACATTAAAGTCAATTTTGGATATGCTCATAGCTTTGTAACTCAGTCTTGTCGTAAATACTAAGCCCGCTGAAACAACACTGGGGCCATTCTGCCCTTGGAAAACTGCCACCGATAAATTGTCATTAGCGCTTCTATTTTGGAAAATATATTGAGCACTAAAGCATAGATCGACTCTATTATAAATTATCGCCTTGCAGCAGTCTAGTTTCCGCTTTCAGAGCATTACAAGTCTATTAAACATACAGGTTTATACATACATGGGTGTAAAATTGTATGTATAGCATCTATTTGAAAAGTACGGGGAGTATACTTCATCCCTCTAACGGAGATCTGTATCCAGCAGTGGGAATTCAGTATGTTACAGCATACACTGTAAATTCCTATTATTTTTATGTATAAATATTATCAGGGATCGGTTATCGCATTGTTAATTCTGGTGACTAAACCGAACTGCATTGGGTCATTAAAATCCTTCAACGTACACATTAATCTAACGTAAATGTCCTAACACATAAATATAAACAAATACAAAATCCAGCAAATTCTCACAATTCACGATATATTTGTTATAATTTTTTTTTGCGTCCCACTACTGGGCAACTCTATCACACAACTGCGAGAACTCGGAATATTACTCTACAACTCGTATCTCAAAATCCTTTCATACAAACTATCAAATTATGGTGAATCGTGGGAGTGTACTACACTCCTCCGCCTGCCCCTTTGAGGATTACAGGCGTGATGTTGTATTTTTTTTATACAAATTATCACTTTCATTCGCAATCCATATCGATCTCGAAACTATCTGTCAGAAGATCGCAATCTTCCTCATATTTGTCAGATCAACTTAGAATATCAGCAACCAGTCTTAGAACTACAAAGCGCCCTAGAAATAAAATGAAAGCGCAGACAAAATATTATCAGTTAAACTTACGTCATAAACAACTTCTTATTATTTTGACACTTTATTATTTGATATCATTTCATTAATTCATTTTGCTAAATTGACATTTGTATAATTGACATTGACTATGCAGCTATTGAATTGGGACATGTGTCCTAATAGATATAGTCTAAATTGTAATAATAAATAAATAAACAAATATATAGCGCAGTTAACCGTGGCTGTGATAAGTAATTCACCGCAAAATCCGTTTAACCGCCCCCACATTAAATATTGACTTTTCTTCAACCTGTAAGATTACTGCTGCATTACACACGGTTCACGGCAGACGCTTACTTTTTTAGTCATACATTTGTCAAGAAGCTTTTAAAACATTTTTTCTGGGAATTAAATTTTCTGCAAACAAATAGCAGCAACGCAGGAATTTTCCGGTTACCGCTTGAAGAATACGTTGAATTGCACTAGTTAAGTATGTATGTACATACGTAGCTCTAGGTAATTAGGCCGTTTAACTTACCAAAAATTGTTGTCAATACGTCTATAATATGTCTGTGGGCCACGTTGGTCAATGCACGTGCGGTTATCGTAGTCGTCTACAAATTATAAAATATATATAGTAGAAATGAAGCCTTTCCCGAACTCCTCTCGAAATAATCATACACTTGAGAGACTTTTAAAAGATAGAATATACTCTTATTTACTTTCCTATCTTGTTGGATGTTCCGGGTTCAACCCCGTTTGAAGCAAATATTTGTTTGTCGGTATTTGAATTACTTTAGATCTTATTTGTTTGTGTGTTCGCCCTGTTTGTAAGGGTTGTTCAAAGAATATTCTTTGAAAGAATTTTATACGACTAGAAAAGCGTAAGATGCGTCGGAAACTTGATATTACTTGAGGGTAGAAATCTGATAGGACTTTTTTTATAATCTTCAAGAAAAGGCTTAAGCTCCAGATTTTATTGCTTCATTCTCTTACATCGTACCAAACACGTAAGTTATTAAGCGGTTACTTCAGCTACAGCCAATTTTTACACAAGACAGAATGTTCATATGTTGCTCCTCAACTTTACGAGTCGCAATCGTGTTAGATGGTTGTATGAAAAACGAAAAATCGTTTGAAAATTCAAAGTTACTCTTTTAGACGTGCAGTGGATATGTACCATACATACATATACATATAAAAACAGGCGTGAATACAGACACACATATCATACATACCTATGCATACATACATATGTTATCCGTGCATATGTGTTTGAACTAGTCGTTACGAATTTATATTTATACGGAACAAAAGTTTTTCTCTACACGTTTTTGACTTTTGTATTTAACTAGGCGCTTCGCTTTTTGACGTTTTCTTTTTATTTCTCATATTTGTTCAGGGAATAGACAGATTGTATATTGCAAAAGTAAATAACGACAGACAAATTCTATGACAAAATTGTCTGTGAAAAAATTCTCATCTTTGTCGGTGTCGTCATTTGTCGTAGTTTGCAATTGTTTATTTTCCTACAGCTGGGCTCATGTTTCCCTTAATTATATGAACTGATCTGGAGTTTCACCACTTTGTTACTTCTGTGGCAATTGACAAACCACCTTATTGTATGTGGTCATCATCTGCTTTCTATGTGGGCAATACCAGAGAAGTTCTCAACTCATCGCCAGATTAAAAATCATCAAGAGATTTTTTGAAAAGTCAAAAACAAGGTCAGCAGTCGTCGTCGCATTCCCAGAAAACATGCTGCACAGTTTTTCGATTATTGGCCTGTATTATGATATATAAAACGGAACGCAATCGTCAGAGGCCGCTGTTGCACGTATACAATAAAGACTTGTAATCGACGTTGCATAGAACTGTAGGAATAGGACAATTATTGTCATATAGCCCAATTTATTTAAGTTATTAATTACAAACTATCGGGCTCCAGAGAATTACGGGTACTGGAAAAACTGGCCTCGTATTGAACTGCGGTGTACATACACGTGTAAGCAATCTTTTGACTCGATCAACGATTTGCATCGATTTTTCTCATTTCTTAAATTGACGATCCTGTCCTCAATAGTATTTACATCTTAAAGGACTAAACGCTTTTATGAACGCACGAAGAGGAATCAACATTTTCCGTTTCGTATTCCTTTGAAATATTGTTCAGTATTTTACAAGGAAACCCGATAACAAAACAAAGATAATTGTTTTTGATTTCTGACATCACGGCTTAATTCTATATGTACCTACCGCATAGCCTTTCACAAGCCCGGCTACGCTGACATCAACCTTATCGTCTAAGTAATAAGAATGATATGAGCCGCATATTAAAATTTGTACATGTCAAAACAGTAATAGGGCCGTGTAATACAAGGGAATTTGAATCTTGTGCAGTTGGGAATAACGTCGTAAAGCTAGCAAAATAAACTTGTAAAATTACAATAATGCTGGTACTGTTTCGCGATGGAAGTGTCAATAGAGAATGACGAGTGAAGCAGTTGACGCTAAGATGTCGGAGTTCGATCTCCGACTAATTAAACCTGACGCCGAATTTCGGGATAACGCTGATTTTTCCTTGTTATTTTTTAGGTCACTGGGTCAATATTTTAAAAAGGTTTACGTATTATAGAGATAAACGTGTTGAAACGAGACGTTTAACTAATTAGCAATTGCTTTCATACTTTCATTTCGCTTTGGGTCCACAAATAAATATAATTTCGTTCAATTTCCAGTTCGATCACTTACGATACGCTCTATATTCTGTACACGAACTAAATCACACTCTGAACAGTCCTCTACATGGCAGTGAGTGAACGATTAAATTAATTACAGGTCCCGGCGATTAGCCCGCACCGACATTTTGAAAAACAGAGAATTTTAAAACGCGTGTTTACGTTCATTCATAATTACATTAGGTAACAGGAATAACAGATAAAGTAAGAGAAGATATACTAGTACTTCTCTGTCTCTTCTCTCTGTCTCTGTACTTTGTTGTGATTACATTTGTACCGGCTTAACTCACGTGAGTTTTTCGGGGTGGCCCGACTAATTTCGGACCTGTACGAGAGTCTCCGTCACGACCTCGCTGCAAACGGCGAGAGCTCATGATCAAAGACCTCGTACAGATCCGAAACTAGTCACGCCATCCCGTAAAACAAATATGAGTTAAGCCGGCACATATACGATCATGTGTTTAAACACTCACGAAACATAACATAGTGGAATACTTTACTGTGCTTTGATTTGAGCAATTGTTTGTGTTCATCAAGATTGGCATCTACCCTTCCAGGTGATATTTCAATTCTTACTTGGCATACACTGGATATAGAAAACTATAGACGAAAAGTGTTAGAGACCCACCCGCTCCTGACACATAGAACAGATTCAATAAAAAACAAAGCTTTCAACGTAGTAACGAGTCAAGTGGAAATTAGAATAAAACGAAAATTGGCCCGTAAGAAAGCAGTGATAGCCTAGTGGTTTAGAATTCAGCCTCTCATTCCGGGGGTGCTGGGTTCAAATCCAGAGCGCGCACCACTTTACAAAAAGTGCATTTTATGTTTAAATATCACTTTCTTAAGGTGAAGAAAAACGTCTAGAGGAAAACTACACACCTTAGAATTTATTAAAAAAAAATTCTAAGTTGTGTTGAGTCTGCCAACCCGCTCTTGGTCAGCGTGGCAGACTATGGCCTTAATCCTCTCAATTTGAGAGGAGACCCATATTCTAACAGTGGAATGAGAAATGGTTCCATTATTATTTTTTATATTTAGATAAATTATATTACTTTAAATACTAGCCTATCTATTTACTTCACCTGCAACATACGACAGTAAGTATCTACGAGCTTAATCTGAACCCGGCATTTTAAAATCACAAATAATTCCTCACCAGAAATTGTTTATTTTCTCTAAAACGATTCTTAACGTATGTTCAGTATCTATAATAAAATTATTGTATATACAACGTATGTATACGTATTGAGCAAAACAGCTAGTTGAATATCTCGGCATCACACGTCTCCTGCACAAATGGATGTGTCACTCACGCGGTCTATCGACTTACTCGTGGTGGGTGTGTATATATGCGTGTGTGCGTGTGTGTGTATGTGTATAGTGCAATATAATAGACAGACGAACTGACGTAGATACTATGCAATTGTAATACAACGTCCATGATTCGTTTCGCAACATATTGATTTCCTCAAACCGAACGTTACTCGTAAATGTTGAGTGCTATTGAATACGTCTGCTTCCAATACAACTGAAGTTCTACCAAAGAGCAACCATGTGTTCCTTCTCCATCAACTAAATTGGAATGCTTCGTGTTTGCTTCTACTTGGAGCCTCTTCCAACTGGAGTAGAGCAGTCCATTTTTTGTAAACAGAGTATCGAAGTCAGAGGCAGCAGTTACGATTGGATAGGAGGAATGATAATGTCAGTTAGTACGTAACATCACGTCTGTAATCCCCGAAGGGGTAGGCAGAGGAATGCAGTACACCCCCACGTTTCACCAGTTACGTTTTAGTCCCTCAGTGGAATAGTTGGTGACCCTATTGCCATACACCGGGCACACTTCCAGACTCCGAGTCATTACCAGAAATTTTAAATTAGAAAAATAGTACCGTTAGTATTAGTGAAGTTAGTGCATGTTAGTGTGAGCATAAATAGTATCCCTTAATATCTGTCCTATTCAAAATTAGTTACAAATCCGTTGCTATTCCAGAGGACTGATGTGTTCGTATCTTGTATAAGGTTATACATAACAGAAACCACACCCACGGTACCGAAACACGATTAATTAAATTTAATCAATCGCTTTACGGTAAAAATAGATGCAACGGTTTATTCTAGGAAGAAACATGCCACTGTTGATCACGGGTCTGCTCTTAAAATGGGTAAGGTTTCCTTGAAGAACAGTTTTCTTGTATTTCAATATAAAAACCGTATTCTCTTCTAAATTTAAACAGTAAGTAGAATAGATTTCCGTTAAAAATACTTAGACGCAAAAAAGGTCCCTTTTTTATCCATTCACACTTGACCGCACGCGCTAACCATCTGTCTTTTGACCTCTTAATGACACAGAGTACAAAAGTTCCATACGATTTACAGTGATAAAAACAGTATGTCAATTAGGTAGCGGATAGTTGCTTACTCTGTGTCAAGTTTAACCGTTGCGTGCCACCTGTTATGACGTCATATGAAATGTAGAAGGTGGGAAGGAGTATAGATACCTGTCTCACTCGCACATAGAACACCTGTCTCCTTTGCGTAGTGTGATCGGTAAATTAAAAATGTAAACATAGTATCGTCTATGTTCTAAAGGTGTTAAGCACATACGAGTTGCATCGTATTTATAGCATAGCATAGCATTGTATATATAACTCTCGGTATTTGTCAATATTAACGTTGAAAATGTAAAAAAATTTCAACTACAGCTACTCCACAGGTGTATATGGTCCCATATATTCCGACCAGAACAAGTTGTTTAGTGATAGCAGGATAGTATGATTGCCCTATTTGGTATAATAAAATACATACATAAATAAAATTTTAATATACTTTTAATAAGGGAGAATAATCTCCTCATCAAAAGAGCTTAAGCTTACATTTTCATAATGAGTTCTGTTAATAACAGCCGTAGCCGTGTGTAGAGTTTCGAATTATATATTGATTAAATTAATTACTGACACTAGTAACATGTAACATTAT